>WEIU01013335.1:0-10683 GCA_013389925.1 Aegithalos caudatus | reverse complement strand
ACCTTTTCTGTTGTTCTGACACTGTAAATCATCTGATCCCTGTTTAGTGATGAGATCCTTATGTATTGACAGTACCACCTCCTAGGTTTCATCTACACATGAAGACTGCACCTTTTTAGCCAGGGCCACAAAGGAGTACCTGACATTGGACCATTCCCAGTGTGTATTCCTGAGTACTACCTTCTCATGTTCCTATAAAAGTTCCAGTAAGAAACATTTAACTAAAAGCATTTCCATGGGTAAGGTGCAGTTAGTACTTGCAACAAAGAGTGTTGGAGACTGATGTCCTTTTGGGGGGAATCATAGTGCAGTCTGCAAAAGCTTCCTCAAGTACAATTAATTGTCAGAAAACAAAATACATCAAGAAATTGGCAAGCTGAACTTCCAAAGATGCACCTTTTCTGATGAAACCACCAGCAGTAGCATCATGTCTTAAGATGAATAGTTTTGCACCAGGAACTGAACTCAAGTTGTTAAACTTGGCTAACAAAATTGTTCAGCATCAATTTGGTCTCTAGTCATTTGAATGAGATTTTTGCCAGTAAGCCAGAGATGGTTTACTGAACAACTGTACTTTCACATTTTCAGTTTTTTTCTATGGGATGGGCAGCAGTGAATTGGAAATGCTCTATTGGTAGCAAAACGGTGTGGAGGGTGATGTAGGTGAATTAGTTTTATAACTTCAAGGCTTAGAGATGTGGGGCTGCTGGAGCAGTTCTGCACAATAATTCTATAATAACTTGTGAATAGAGTTATACATCTGTACTGGAAAAGTGTTTGTATTTTTAAACTGTAAACAGAAAATCTGGGTTTTCAATTTCTAGGATGTTTTATCAATCTGGCATAGGAACATGCATTAACATCTGGAGCAAATAAATGTAAGCAAGATCTTCTCATCAGTGTTGCTTTGTTTTACAGCAGCAAATACAAGGTGCAAGCTGCAATTACATTAGTTCTTGTTATTCCATATTTTAGACTAATTTTTTACCCTAATTTGAACAAATAGCAAAATCTTGCTTACCAGAGGCCCTTCTGATGTTTTCAGTTGTAAGGTTCCTGCAGCCAGAGGAAAATTCATTATTTCCTGGTTATCATCCTTTAAAAAAGACTGCTGTATCTTGCCACTCTAAATACGTAATGTTTCTTCTAAATATGGAATAACTTCTTCAAACTGCTAGACTAAGAAAGGATTACTAGCTACATATTCTGAACTGATGTGTAAGTGCTGTACCAATGTAATTTACAGGGGAGAAGCATGTCACAGCTAGTGGAGGAGGACATTTTAATCACTTTAATGGTGTTACATGTAGAGTTAATGACTCCCTTTGAGTCTATTTTTAAAAAGTCATATACTGTTACTTTTGCACATGAGAAATGTTGTGCTTTTGCATATATTTTCAAATATAACAAACCTGGATACAGTGGTATAACATACATACTCCTTTTACTAAGTTATAAATTATCCTTAAAAATAGGGGAGGGGATTGTTCTTTTGTTTCTAAATCAGTAAGCTATTTCCTACATTTTTATAGCTGATTTGAGAGCTGGGAGTAGCACAAACTGTAAATGTGTGCTTTTGGGAAGAGGTTGCATTTCTACTAAGAAGCAGCTATTTATTGAATAAAATTTCAGTGGTTTTCCTGAGAGACTGAGTATTGTTATAAATTTTCTTTGTGTATCAGAGGAGTTCCCTTTTCATCACTGAACACATTTTCTGTAGGTTTCCAGTCTGCATGCCTCCCTTTGCTTGACAGGATTACATCTGAAATCTGTTTCACTGTGCAGTTTCCCTGTCTGTATGTAAACCTCCCCCAGGATTTCTGGGGTTTGTGAAGAACAGAGAAGTTCTGCAAGGAATGATGCATTCATTGTCTGTTGGGTGGCTTTGCTGTGTGTAGAGCAGTCAGTGCTGAGATGGTTTGGATTTCTAATTTTTGGTTATGTACATGGATGTTTAAAAATCCTTTCACTAGATAAACATCTAGTCTAATAGTGTTTAAAAGTACAGAAATCATGCAAGCTGGTGGCTTTCATTAAAAGGAACAGCTCCATACTTTTGGGGGAGTGGAAAGATGATACTAACATCATGTGGAGAGAAGTTCTCTTCCCTGCTGCTGCAGTGTTAGTTAATTATTTAGCAATAATATTTGGTTGACAGCATATTTTCATAGAGAAATTAGTGTTTCCACACAATTACGGATAGACAACCATATCCTGATCATCACAGAATAATTATTTTTGTCTTTGAGAATGTTCTTCAGTATTTTTTATGCTGTATCTGAAGCTGTAGTGTCCATGTTTGCTTTGGGTCTCTACTAATGACTTACTGACAAAATTCAGGTAAAAGGAACCTAGATTTTTAGAACTGTGTGATTGTAGACCATAGGAAGCATGAAAGTTACCTGCAAGATTTTGAGAGATAAAAGACTTCTGGTGGATTGGTAACTCTTAAGTCTGGTACAGTTTGCCTGAGACAGCAATGTGTCCAGTTAATGTCAGTTTAATTAAGTTGGTCATAAATGATCCATTAATATTTTTTGATCCTAACTCTCATTTTGGAAGAAAAGTTGAGCAATTTTAGAGTCAGTGTTTGCTCTTGTTCTAAGGATAATAAGAATTTAGTTTGTCTCACCAGAAAAGGAATGAATTTTAGGTAGTCCATGTCAGTATCTTTCTGCTGTTCTAAGTTGATACAAGTAGATTTTGATGCATGTTATAATGCATTATCAATTCCTGCTCTTCCATGAGGGCTGGATGGCTCAGAGTCTGCCATGCTGTTTCACAGTCTTGCTGTCAGCCAACTTTTGCATTTCCAGTGGAACTCAGCTGATCTGGCATTTGACAATGCAGAGAGGAGAGGTGAGGTGGTTAATCCATGGTGATCTCTGTTGTGTTTGCAGGCTGTGTGGCTGCAAAATGGGGGACAGAAAGTAGGAAAACTCTTCAGTTGTTACTACTGCTTTTTCAATGTGATTGTTGGATGTATCAACTCATTTTCTAAAACATTGGAGAGAAATTAATAAAATACAAATTCAAGATTGGTATCTGAACTTTGCAAGCACCAGTATAAATGTATTTTATTCCTTTACATTTCATCAGACAACTTGATTATTTTCCATTACAGTTATATTTTTTATGTATTAAGAAACTACTTGAAAAAAATATTACTTTCATGAATAACATGTATTTACTTTAGAATGACCTGCTGGATACATGTCTGTCTAAAAACTCCACATAATAGAAAAGTATGATAGCTTAAAATCTGTGAAGTGTTAATTTGTGTTTTAAGTTTTGGTCTGTTGCAGCAGACTATACAAGGCAGAAACATTACTGGGATATTACTGTTGAAAAACTGATTAACAGCATGAGAGTACAGTTTGATTTGTCTAACTAGGGATGTTTTTATTCTATGAATAAAAAATAAATTTAAGAGTATTTTGAAATTAGTCATGCAGTAGAAATTCAGATGTTTATGTTTTGTAGGTGAAACAGTTGTTACTGTTCTGAATTTATCATTTATGCATTGTATTGTTCCTTGTTCTTTGTTTTTGATTAATAGGAATTCTGTATCTGGGACAATGCTTAAAGTTTTTTTTCATAAGTGAGCTGTACTAGGGGTTATAATCTGAGATACGGAAGTCAGTGAGATAAAAATGGGCATTGAATACTTCATGTAGAGTAACTTGGATATTATTGATAGTACATGGCTGGCATTTTTTTCTCCTTTCTTGGGAAAAACAAAATTGTGGCTATTATATTCATTTATATAATCAAACTTGATTTAAGTTTAGAATTCCATATGGTACTGTATATTCTTTTGTTTTAGTGATCTGGTAATGTTAATATTTGATTTCCCTTTTTGCCTAATTAGATGTGCAGCTTTGACAAATGACAATCTGCTTCTTACTGGCCAGCTCTCCTGACCTTGTCATTATTATTGATGGGTGCATGTCGCTGCTGCAGGCAAAATAAGCAGTTGTGTGATTTAGAGACTTTATGATTTTGCTACTTAGTCTTTTCTTCTTCCCAGAGCAGTAAAAACTGGAGGGCAGCAGTTGACTTGTGTGGGCGGCTTCTAACTGCACATGGTCAAGGCTATAAAAAAAGTGGACTACCTGCTAGCCATACAACAGATTCTTTACAGGTATGTTTAAGTATACTCTTGTCACCTTTTTCCATCTATATTCATAGTGACATTATTTTTTAACTTGATAAAACCCCTTTTCCTAATAATAATATAAAAACTGAGGTTATTTAACTATTTTAGCTGGTCACCTTTTCTGTTTGCTTATATAAAGTAAGCTTTTATTTAAAACCTAGCTTTTTTTAAGGAAAATCCAATCTCGATTATAAGTTTTTAAAGGTTTTTATACTAATAAAATGGAATATGTTTTGTGGTTTTGAAAGACTCACTCTGCTAAAGTTCATAGGACTACCTAGATTGTGAACTTTATAGTAACATTCCACGTGATAGAAATGTGTTTCATGTTGCTTAGAAGATTAGAATCCAAATTAATAAAATATTCCAAGTGATTTAGATGTGACCAGGTGAGAACTAATGTTTTTCACCCCAGTGATTATAAAGCTCATGGAGTTTCAGCAAAAGATTTTAAGAATACCATGAAGTTGGAAAAGCAGTTAAAATATGAGATTGATAATCCATACGTACCAACTCATTTCAAAGAGAGTTGTTCTAATTTTGAAGCAGGCTGGTTTTTAAACTTCATCTTCAAAATCTTACAAACAATTAAACATTGGTGCTCTGAGTTTTAATGATTTGATTAAAAGTACTATGTAAAAGAGCAGGTAAATATAAATCCTGATTCTTTTCAGTAACAGGGATACTCTTTACTCAGCTTTTACCAGAAAAAGTTGAAATTGTGTTTGATGTGGCTTTTGATGGAAGCTAATAACAGACCTTGTCTTTCCTTTTTTTATATGTATTAATTTGTAGCTGTGGTTTGTGAGACTATCACTGCTGGTAAAACTGAATCTGTTCCAAAGTGCAGAAATGGAATTTGAACCATTTGGAAATCTAGACCAACCTGATCTTTATTATGAATATTACCCTAACGTATACCCTGGACGTAAAGGTAAAACCCTTGATTTATGAAATGCTTTTCTTTTTTTCCATTTTTACCAGTCATTATAAAATACTGGTTGGATTCAATGGGTTTTTAAGCCTAAAGCATTGGAGAGCTTTGGATTATGTTGGTTTTGGTTTGTTTTTTTTTTCCCCGGAAGAGCATGATTGATTTGTACATTAAAGTATTTCTTGCATTATGGAAGTAGTGAGAAGAAGTAACAACAGGTAGAGCAATACAGGCAGGCATTGAATTTTATTATGCTGCTACAGAGGAATGTTTTTAACAAGTCAATAAAATATTTTAGTTCTGTGATACTGGAATTGAAAATTACCGGACTTGAATAGTTCATTTTACCCAAAAACAGGCTTGAAGGATGATGAGAGAGTTTGTGGAAACAAACTCTATAAGCTTTTCCTTCTTCAGTTCATCCAGGTAGTATCACTGCTATTTCTAACACTTGCATACCCATATGCTACTGCAGGTGTTATTTCCTGGTTTCTAGGATTAAAAGAAAAAAAAGTTAAATTTAGAATTAAGTTAATAGTTCTCCTTAATTGAAACATGGTTTAGTGTAATATTATTTGCTAGATAATTGAAAGTAAGTAAAAATCAGAGATTTACTGTGTATCTCCTTATTGAAGAGAACAAAAACACCAGGTTCAATTCTTTTTAACTAGTTTGTCTCAAGTTACAAATGCACTACTTCCCACTGCTCCAAATAGCCCATAGGTTAACCACACAGTTCCACTATGCAGGATATTCTAGTTCTCCAGAAGTCTGGGTTTGAAAAATTGCTATTTTTAAGAGCAATTTTGCTCTTGTTCAGGCTATTTTGACATTTTATTTTTTCTGTCTCTGTTATTTAGAAAAGAATAACTCTCTGATGCAAGTACACTGTTGGGTGTTCTTAATGTTCTTTGGCTTTCGAAATTTGAACTGCAGTGTGTAATGAAACATTTGTAAGAAGCAGATGTTACAGGCAGTGCCACTCTCTGACAAAGTGCAGTCCAGTTTACATGAGATGCTGGTAGCCTTGATGGGCTAACCTAGAAAGATACAAGATTTTAAGGTTGCTGAGGAAGGGAAGTAAGTGTCAGAAAGTTCAAGTTTTTTGCAGATTATTTTGCTTAGTGATACAAAAGATCAGTTGCAGCCCAGCAAGGCCAGTGTGGAGTGCCTAGAGCAGCTGGGAAGGAGCTGTGTCAGTTGGAAGAGTGAAAGAGGTCTTGGTCATCAGGTTGGACAGCTTTTTGGATCTGGTATTCTTAGGGCAGTTGCACACATAATGCTACAGCAATAGTAGTCTTCCACAGGCCATGTATATGTCTCCACATCTTTTTCAGTATTAAAAATAAGCTGTTTTGTCTAAGGAAAATCCTCGTAGATCGTGTCAATATTTGAGGCACTTGAGTGCTCATGCCACAGATGATGCAGGGAGCAGCAGTTCTGGACAGTCTGGCCAGGTGTTGCAGTCTGTCCTGTGACTGAGCAATCACTCAACCACTGTGGCTATTTCATACAAGTTATGAGGAGGTTGGTAGTAGAAAAAGGAGAGCTTAAGGAAGATAGTCAACTTCATAATTACATGCCTCAGTTAATTTTTAAAGTTGAACACACCAACTGAGACCATAATCTGATCATTTGTAAAGAAAATAGGATCACGGTTGGATGAAGTTGACCTGCTAGTTGTAGATATCTCATATATATCCAATCTGATTATGATATGGGAACAGCTATCCAAAATTTCTTACATAGTTTTGAGGAGAGAGAAATGCCATTTCCAGGGATATAGGAGAGTACAAGCAGTTCTTTTTTGTCTGGCATTACACTATGCTATGCTGGATTATGGATAAAGAAATTTAGTATACATGCATTGTTAACCAGCTAATTTAAATAATAAAATATGGATAAATCATTCCTATATTTTGGTTGAAATATATTAGTATGAATACACAATTCACTGCTATTTGGCAATTTTGTGTATCATTTCGTGGTGTAATAAGCATAAAAGAAAGGACTTAGTTTCAACATTTTAATTTTGATTCATGGTATATAAATGGAGTAAATAGAGTAAGCACTTAAAAGTCAATTTAAGAAGTGAGAATATAGCTATAAATAATGTACCCATTAATTGTAATGCAGATAATAGTTTGCATCATTTCTTTGTATTCAAAATATTCGTAATAAGAATATTGTACATTAGGAAATTTTCTGGGTTTTAGGCATGAAGTATGGAAAGTTCAAAACTTACTGAGAATAGCCCTTCATTAATCTCTGATAAATCTGTCTCAAAGAATGTAAGTTACAAGTAACTGTATGAAAAGTGAAAAATGCTTTTCCATTAATTTAACTTAATGTGGCCAACGCAGTCCTCTTAATTTCCCTCTGAAACTCACAAGCTATTTCCCTTTCAGCAGCGCTGCTGATCTCCATTTCCTCCTCATATTTTGTATGGCATTTGCAGCCATGGTGTGCATTGATCCCATTATTGTTGTCTTTATCATGGCTGTGAGATCTAGTCCTTCTGGAATCTTCCTTTCCTGGATTCTGTGGGCTCTTTGTTCAGTCATCTGTTTTGCCTGTAGGAGTGCAGTCTCTCAGGATGTGGATTGTGCAGGGATCCTTGTGTTGGCCAGTGGGATTGGTTAAGGCACTTACAGACCATTCTTGATTGAGAAGGAGCAGAGAACAAACTGTTCTCATTTTCTAGGAAAACCTTAAAATTCTAGTTGTAGATTTATAGATATATTTCTTTTAAATTCATCTGTGTAAAGAAGCCAAAAAATCCTGTTTCTACATTTTTACATAATTCTTTTCATTCATATTAGGTAGGTCCTAGGTCAGGAGCCCTGTTTCAGATTGCTTCCTGCACGTCTTCATTGTATTGTGTGGGATATATAAGGCTGAATTTTTGTCATCATTCTTATGACAGATGGATTTCAGGAATTTTTTAAGGGTTTTAACTTCATATTTACACAGTCTGACCCACTTTATTCATACCATTTGTGTCTGTGCTCCTTGTGATGTATAATAAACTCTTGTATGATAGCTTGCCTAACCTGAGACAGCCTTTCCATCCGTAATGCCCATGTGTTTCTGAACCTGTGAGAGCTAGCAATTAAAATGGAGCATTAAAATGCTATTTCTTTCTTTTATGAGGTAATTGGGTCTTGTCTCTGGTTAATAGAGCAGTAAATTCCAGAAAAGTTAATGCTACCAAAATCAGTCTTATAAAGCTACAAAACTTTTGAATAATTTATTTTGTGTTGCAAAGGGGGGAAAAAAAAACAAGCTATACATAAGTAAAAATTGCACTTCTGTTCCCCAGACCAGAAGCTTATGTAACATGGGGTGGGAAACTTTCCCTTTCCCCTTTTCATTCTCCTTGTGATGATGGAGTATCATCTGTATTCCTCTAAATGAAATCACTGGGTGGGAAGGGCCTAAACAAGGAATGTGGCATTGAATACCTAGTTGTTTGTGTTCTAGAAACTTACTTCGTAATGTATTCCTTCCCGTGAGCTCTGGTTTCAATACCAACACAAAGTTTTTAAAAGTGTGGCTGGGACTAGGTATGAAATAGTGTGTCCTGCAGTAGGGTGGCACTTTCTAGATGGATAGTGATAGTTTAAAAAAATAACATAAACAATATTTTTTTCTATATATATAAAACAGTGTGAGTCTAGATATCGTGACTGCTTTAGCATTTTTCACTAGTGATGCTTTTATGATGTTACTAATATTCACTGTATTTAGAATTTTTACCAGAAATACATGAAAATATATGAAAACACTTATAGAAAAGATTTGTGTGAGGTTAAATTTTTAATGTGTCCTTAGTTACTCAAGCAGTGGTCTTAATTTGTTTCTTTTATTCAGTTTTGAAGTTCCAGTCATTCTAACGGAATCATACGTGGTCTAGAACTGTCACTAATCCATGTTGTTAACAAGTTTTCAGCACTGATGTCTAAGGTGAACTGTACTAATTGTTACTACATTTTGTAAGCTTACAAAGTAGAAAAATTTATAATGAGAAACTTGTTTTATGTCTGTTGATACAGAGATATGTCTGTTAGCTATGAAAACACTTATCCTAAGTATTTCTATAATACCCACAAAAGACATTTTACAGGTGTCTAGACTGTGTGTAGTGCAGAGGACTAAGTACAGTTGCAAGGTCTGCCTGAAGCTTGGTCCTGTTTCTGAATGTCAGCCTATGCCATAAGTAAGGACAGAGTTGGAATGAGGAAATGATCTCCTTTATGTGATGCCTCTACAGAGGTGGTTGGCCGTTTTGAGTTTACTGTCTTTCTTTTTCTCTTCTACTTGTCTGTGCTAGTAGGGGGAAGGCTGGTTGAAGCTTCCCTTTTATTAATTTATGGGGTCTGATGATGCTATAAATCATCCTGTTTTTCATCCTCATCAAATTTGGTTAGTGGGATAACTGTGGTAGAATGTAAAGTGGTGTGGAGAAAAAAGATTAATAATAATAAAAGGATGAATAATAAAAGGTTGTGGTAGGTAGAGAAACAAAAGGAAGTAATCAATGTAAAAACAAAGAGAAGAAATGCACAGGGTAAAGAAATCATGTCTTAGAGAGTGGTCCTCTTTGTTAAAAAATTTTGCAGGAAAGCAGAAAAAAATACTCCATTGTTACACGTGGTACTGTTTTTTTTCCTCATGCGTTACCACAAATACTGCCTGAAGTTAACACTNAATTCACTGTTTTGTTGCTTCAGAGCTACTGTCTACCTGTAAAACCAGCTAATACAGCTGGAATAAACACCACTCAAATGTTGTGCTTCCAGTTGGTTATTCAGGCTACTCAGCCATGCAAATAGGAATTTTTCTGAAATGATACATATATTTTAGTTAAGAAATGTATGCATAATCTAAGGGGGTGGAGTACTGCTAAAATACTTAATTGTGCATTCTTTCCTATGGCTACAGTCTCATTGTAGATAGTGCCAGCTTTACAGTGGATTACTTAATACTATGAGCAACTAACTAATTTCTAAATTCTGCCTCATTAACAGTTATCAGTAGGTAAGATTTAGGGTGATCTCTTTGCTGCAGGGCAATTGTTGTAGCGTTTTCCTTTCTTCAATACAAGTAACTCCAAATTACTGAAAAAATATTTTTGAAACTTTTTAAAACCACATAATGATTCAGAGTTTCTGTTCTTAGGTCATGTGCACTTGAATTGTGAAGTGTATGCAAGCATGTAATTTCAGATAAAATTTTCTTTAAAACATTTTCTTTAAGTGGTTATAAACATTTAGTCTCCTATCTCACCTTCAGTCTCCCTGCATTGGAGGCAATAAACAAAAACTTGGAAACTAATCTGTTGAACTTGGATTTTTAAGTGTACTTTTAATTTCTAGTCAGTGAAGCTAGGATTTGAAGTTCTCTACATTATCCCTCTTAAAAATCCTGTGAATTATATGAATACACTGTTAGTAGAAGTATGTAGGTACATATAAAGGCAAGCATATACATCTCTATGTATATGTATGTGTTCAGCAGAAACTCAATGTTGTGTATTTCTATTTTACCCAATGAAGGAAGGAATTGTTTCTTTTGTTTTGGTTTGGGT
>WEIU01013290.1:333-10884 GCA_013389925.1 Aegithalos caudatus | reverse complement strand
CTTTCCCTTTCCTCTTTGTGGGTTTTATTTTAGTTCCTGTTTTTGTGAAAAACTAAAGTAAGGAAGTTGCTGACATTCTGATTCATGAACAAATCTCAATCTTTTCACAACCTGAGAAAGAAATTACTGTGGATGGGAACTGTTGGAACAAGAGACTTCTGAAATTACATCACATCTTTCTGAAGACATGGAAAGATGGATCCAATCTTGTTTCCTAGGAAGTAATCTAATTTGCTTTAAAGACTTGAGATGACTCCAATCTGCAACTTTCTCTTGTAAATGGTGTGACAATTAACTGTTCTTTTGCCATCAATGTAATACAAGGTTGAACTATTATTTGCATTCTGTAGCAAATGACTCAATCTTCTTGTGGCTTTCCTGGCAAGACTTAAAAGCCAGTCACTCTCAGATGTCTTTTCCACATTCCTACATACAGTTATCAAACCACTTGCAATAGTTTGGGCTGATTCCCAAGTGCTTGCTAGGAATGAAAGATATGATATGCTATAAAAGCATTTACTTCTGAAGTGACAAAATTCACCTCAATTCCATCTATGAGTATGTATTTAATTTGAATTACCAGTGGATAAATGAACTTTTCCAGAAGGTATGACTTCGATCATACCTGATTGCGATCCCATGTAAAACCTTGAACACACATCTACCACAGTAATTCTGTTAATTAAACTTAAGAGAAATCAGTGGGAAACCTTCCTAGAGTTTGGCAAGCACTGAATCATTTCCCAGATCACTGAAGACTATTCTCCCATATCTTTTCTGACTTCAAATGCTTAAGAAATTGATGTTGCTTTGGTCAATTCATTCTCACTTTCATCAGATGCTTTATTTGTCCTGTCAGTTTTACAAGCTGCTACTGAAATAAGGTTTGAGAACCAATTTTGGTGCCTGGGAACCTGTTGAATGTCCCCATCAGACAGGGGTCATGATATGCCTGTGTCATGTCGTACCTCATGTGAGAAAGAAGAAAACTGTTGAGCCACCTCATGCTCAGGAAGATTTCTGTCACCTAAGTCACAAACAGAAGAAGAAAAAGTCCATTTCCTACTGCCACCTACAGAAAGTAGAGTAGTCAAAAAACAATTAGTTAGCCTTTATAGTTATTAGTTAGAAGAACCTGGTTAAAAGCAATCTTGAACCTCTTTTAAAGATTCCTAGTAACATAATACAGCTTCTGTATTAAATTACCTGAAATGAGCCTGTAGTAAGATGGGGATCAGCCTCTTCTCCCAAATAACAAACAATGGGATGGGAAGAAATGGCTTCAAGTTGCACCAAGAGAGGTTTAGATTGAGTATGAAGAAAAAATTTCAACACTGAAGATGTGGTCAAGCATTGTAACAGGAGGTTTAGGGAAGCAGTGGAGTTACCAGTCCTGTAGTATTCAAAAAACATATAGATAAAGTGTTTGGGAACATGGTGTAGTGAGGTGTAGTGGGTGCAGTGTTAGATTCATGGTTGAATCTTAGATTATTGGCCTTAATGATTCTATTATTCTACTTGAAAGGAATTTTCTCAAAGTAGTTTAGGATCTTATTACATAGAATTATTTTCTATGAATTATACAAAATTTGGTGTGATCAACTTAGCGATTACCTGTAAATGAAATTACCAAAATATTTTTAAATTACTTCAGTCCAAAATAAAATAGGCAATGGAGCAGGAATCCTACAATGAAATGTCTCTCACATTTGGATGAATTCCTCCTGCAGGTGAAGAACACAGCTCTCTAGCACAGTCAGTATAATTTTAATGAACAGCTGATGGGCCCAAGACTTGGGAGAGTCACAGGCAGAAATGGTAAAAACTTCCTCAAGTACTGGCTTTTAGTGGAAGGACAGCTGCGCTATTTGGAAAAATCTTATTTAGCAGAGAGAGAGTCAGTTCTAGAGTACCTAGAAACTGACAGAGCAGATGTGTTTGTTGAAGAGGTGGAAATGAAATGCCTGGTAAACACTAGAGCTCCCAGTGCTGGACATTTGAGCTGATCTGCACCAAGGCTTGCAAAAGTGGGGAATTTGTACATGCACATACACAACCCATGGGACAAAAACATAGTAACAGTGTAATTACTACTTTGATTCTTGCTATTAGAATTCAGTGAAAACAGTAAGGAGAGATTTAATAACTCATACAACTTCTGTGGGAACTTCAGATAACCACACAGACCTCAACAGGAATTAAAGAGAGAATTTCCCATGCATTTTATGGAAGCTGCATATTCCATGTGGATTCACACAGGAAGGTGATTTACCAGTGGGAAGAACTGAGTCAATTTCTCATTTTGAAAGGTGATATTGATAGTGTTTTTAGGGTAAAATTTGCTAATAGTACTGTAAGATTACCAGACAGCAGAAAAAGCAAGTTTGTGCTTTTTTCCAAGTAAATCTTAAAGACTATCTGCTAGAAGATGACAATGTGTGGAAGAAGATAAAAATATAATTTGTTCACATAGATTAATGAAAATATCCACTCTTTAGCTATGAGAGAGAATCTTTAAAAAACCTCTTCAAACTAGGAAAAAATACGTGCAGACATTTTTTCTTTTTTATAAATTCCTCAATCCATCCTGTTTCAATAAAAATAGTCTTGCATTTAAACTTTCCACTTGATTCTTCATATATAATTTCCCATCATAGCTATAGATCACATGTGTTTCTCAATGGTGCTTTTACACATATTTATATCATTTTCATAGCATTAAATATAAATTATTCATCGTATTTTCTGTGTAAAACTTCTGATTTTCACCTGCAGTCAACACCCACTAATTACAGAATATAGTTATCAATCATCATCATATTCATAGTTCACCTAACACAGTCCAAATCCATAACTTCACTGCTATTATTTTTTCCCTGCTTCTGATCTGAACTCTGACAAAGCCTGTGACTATGGTTATTTCTTTCTTTCTCACAGTATGCCTTCTTTTCTGGATCAAAAACATGCTCATAGATGCCTTGTTCACTGGCTTATTTTGTCAAATACAGTCAGTCATTGCACCCAGCAATTATTTCCCTAAAGACTTAAAAGTGTCCCTTCCCATGTCAAATCCTGCCCCCAGCCCACTGTTATTTGAAGACAAGATGAGAGGATTTTTAAAAAATGTTTTACTCATTAACAATTCTATGATTTTTTTTGTCTGTCTTCTAGTGTGAACTGCCTTACCTTGGTCTTTAGAATGAAATTTTCTTGAAAAAGGACTGCTACTGAAATTAAACACCATACTCGCAGCAAGTGAAAAAATAAGAAAAATGGTGATATTGGTAGCCTGCTAATATTTTTGCTTAAGTTCTCATGAAGATCAGACAAGATTACACTTCAAAAACCTATTTTAAGTAATGACAACATTATTTGTGTTACTGAAGCACTGAAAAGCCACAGACTTGGACCACAACCTCATTGTGCAAGTTCCTGTACAAACAGGGAAGAATAATTACCCATACACCAGAAGGAATGTAACCAGCATAAAGCAACAATCCCCATGCAGACCGTTGTGGAAGTACATGGAAAATGATCATTTGTGTCACATAAATAACATTCTAATTATTCTGGTATACACTGGGACCTTGACTGATATCAAAGGTTTTCAGATACCCCAGCAGATGAGTACACTGCTGAAGGCACTTGGAACAGTCAACGAAAGAGTTTTTCTGATGTATGTGGGCATGACCCCCATGAGGAAAAGCATGAAGGAGTCCAGCCTCCTGTGTTTTGGCTTTTCTCACAATAACCCTATAACCATTTTTCTGAAACATCTAGGCTCTCATAATCCTGAACATTACAAAATATAGAATATTTTTGGTTTATATTATTTTGGTGCTGTTTCATCTTTTAATTTTTTAGTGAAACATGAACTGTTGTTCCCTTTTCCCCATTTCTACTTTCCTTTTAAAGAGGAACATCCATTTCCAAAATACTCAGCCCCTTCAGCCCACTGCTGCTCCAGGGGTCAATATGCCCTTATGCCTCTTTTCTCTTTTTCTACTTTCATATATAAAAGGATTATGAGAAACACTGATAATTCTGGAGCTTTTGAAGAACTTTTTAATGCAATTTATGTTCTTCATGGACTGTACTGAAATGCCTTTATCTTGCAGGAACAAGATATATTCTAAAGTTCTATCACTGTCATAAAGATTTTATTTGTAAAAATTTGTGAAGTGACCAAATAGATAGTACAGCTCATAAAATATGCATTAAAGATTTTATTATATCATGAATGGCATCATTGGTACATTAACCAATACCCATTAGTAGCTACTACTGGGTATCTTGTTACAGACCACAAGACTGAAGCATGTTTTTTGTCAGTGCATGCTTGCATGCTGAATTTGTTGCAAGATTAGAGTGTGAAAGCCAGTTGCTTTTCTTGGTGCCTGTCTTTCACAGGATTATGCAGCAATGTAACATACTCATTATAATACAGTTATTGAAGGTAATATTAATAGTCAAAGGAGACTTAACAGGAAAAGGGCATTTCTCAACAATGTTATCACTGTGACTTAACAAAAAATGGTTTAAAACTTAAACTGTGTATGCATGTGCTTACATTAATATCAATCAATGACAAAACTCAGTACCCAAAGCATACAAGGTATGCTAACTGGAAGGAATCTTTTGCCTGTGTTGTGATTAACCCCACCTACACCATTTATAAGAGATTAAGGAAGTTTAGAATTAGAAAACATGTGTTATGGAAGGATGGTAGCCCAAAAAAGCATTCTTACAGGCAGACACCAATGAAATGCTGCCTTGGAATTCGTGTATCCCAGCTTTCACTCCACCCTACGGGTAGCCTGGGCAGGAGCAGCGAGATCTGATCAGGCTCACGTTCTGCAGGGCCCTGCAGCAGAACCACTGATGACCCCGAGTGATTAAGGGTCAACAAACTTTAGCCTGAAGCAACTGTTCTATGAACTTTGGCACATTCTGAGTTGGCTCCTGCTGCTTTGTTGCCTTTGGCCCTTATCTTGCAGTTTAGCAAGGATTGTGAAATTCTGAATAAAGTTACAAGACATATCGGTTCTGTCTTAGTGACTCAAGGCCTTGCTCTTCAAATGTTCTTGGTCTTCAAAATTCCTTTGGCAAATAATCTCATCTATCAGCTAAACATTTTCCAATAGTTATGTCAAAGGACCCATCAGAAAAAAAAGAAAAAAAGAAAAAAAGAAAAAAAAACCCCAAAATTTTGTATAAATATATTTAAAAAGAGGTATAAATATCATGTGGGCCTGGGAAACATTATTAGAGATTCTCTGAGGTAACACTTTGGAAAAACTCCCAGCATTCTATGAATGCACAAATTTCAGCCCATGAATAAAAACCCCTATGTTTTGAATTCAGTACTGTGTGTTTTGTTCAGATTGATGAAGGGAACAGCTACTTCAGAAAAGTGCAAATGTCTTTGGGACTTGAAAAGAAAAAAAGAGCAACATACTTTTGGAAGTACATATAAGCCTAATCCCATTGACTCTCAAACATTTATGTTGCTTATGGAAGAGAAATTTTAACATAACGTTAACTAAACTTTGGAAAATATTATTATGCTTTCAAGGAAGGACTTCGTTTCTTGAAAGAAACTCCTTTATTTCTTGGCCATATTTTACAATATTTGACAATCACATCTTCTTGAAGAAAAGAATGGCTTTTAGGTAGGTATGTTCTCTGAATTAGAAGGGAAAAAAGTCTGTCTTTTCCTTATATAAAATCCATATGTTCTGATTTTTCCCTGATTTTTTTCTATATTTCCAAGACATTATCCACAGGATGTGCTGAACTATGTGAGAAACCTGTTAAAGATTTTTTCCTTTCCTAAGAATACACAGGTTTTAAAATAACCTGAAATCCCTAAGCATGTTGAAACATTATTCAATACTGGTGACAGCAAAACTAAATCTTCCTTGAATTGTTTTTGTATTGGCAAAGCAGAAAAAGAAGAATTAGGTGAATTGCATATGACTGTGTAACAAACCACAATATGCCAACACAGTTTTGTTTTAATGGTCTGAAAGCTGGATATGAAATTAGCTCTATCACTTTCTCTTATGTTTTTTGTTATTTGCCTTAAAACTATCACCCCAAGGATTCTCCAATCAGATACTGAATTGTTGAATTTAGTAGCAAAAAATTCAGAATTTTAAATATTAAACATTTTAAATATTAAATATTTTAAATATAAACTATTTCTATCTGAAAGTTCGATCAGGCTTCCAAGAACACCTATCTCAGTCAACCTTTTGAGCTGTTTTGAAACTCACCACATTTCAAAGGAGCAGTATATTTAATCCCACATAATCTTGCATTTACTCTTTGATACTGTGTTCATACTCCTAGAACTATAGCACTGCTGTTAAAATATGCTGGACTAAGAGTGATGGCTTTGTAAAATAAGTGCATTCTGAAGGATCACACACTACTGAGTGATTAATTCCATCATCTTCTCCTTTCCCTTCTATGAAATTAAACCCTACGTTGGTTTTGCATTGCAGTCTTCAGACTCAATGGCTTATAATTCCTCACTAGATGTCTCCCATGTGCAGGTTTTTTGTCACCTACCAAACTACTGTGGGAAAATAAGCTCTCTAGTCCAGTGCCATTCAGATACAGACAATATCATCTTCTCAGAGTGGGAATCCAAAACTTCAGAATAACTTTGGAAGGTCAAAGGATCTCCTATCTTTCCATCTCAAGCAGCACCCTGCTTTCCTTTCTGTATTCCTCATGGCAATACTTTACTGTTATTTTCTATGTAATATGTGCAATATTATTTAAAAGACAGTAATCATATTTCACCATTTATTGGGTGGTAGAATACAGGGAATGTCAAGTATCATTACAGGCTGTTTGGATTTTACTTCTCTTTTAAAACAGAGATAGTACAAAAATGTCATAAAGACAGTTTGGTAAGAGAAGGTAAATAGAACAAACTTTCAGAGCACAAACTATGTGTTAGGGAATAAAAAGAGACAAACTAAACACTTTCCTAATCTCCATGTAACATAGAAAGGTGCTTCAGTTAGTTTGCAGAAAATAAAAAAGTGGCAACACACACTGGAATGTACAGTTTCTATTTATAGAAAGCCCCACTAACTAGAAGCCCATGCCATTCAATTAACAATTTACAACACCTTCATTGTATAGTGCAGCGCAGAAAGTGGAAGGTTGTTTCATTTCTGTATTTCCAGACGTGTGTCATTTCCAACCCCATATTTAATAGTGTGTAACTGCCTGAAGGGGAGAGATCAGAATGTGTGGCATGTCTCACTGAGAGGAATTTTGTGCATTAAAAAAACCCCAAACCACGCTCTTTCAACTATTAAACAGAGAGCTAACCAAATTCCTTGCTGCCACCCTGCTTTGAAGTTGAAAAAAGAAAAAAGAAAAAAGAAAAAAGAAAAAAAAAAGAAAAAAGAAAAAAGAAAAAAGAAAAAAGAAAAAAGAAAAAAGAAAAAAAAGAAAAAAGCAAGAAAGAAGTGAGACGTGGAAGAGAGTGAGAGAGAGATGGGAAGAAGGAGAGCTCAGGAGGAAGAAAATTCCTTACAAGAGAGGTATATGTAAAGGACAAAAAGAAAAGGTTTTCCATGATGTCACTCAAAGCATGTCTGTTTCTGGAAAAGTACTTGAAAAGGCAGACATGGATTTATTCCATTTCAGTAATGCAAACTATTCATGCCACGTTTTCAAACCATGTTCCAGAAGTAAAGAATACTGTGTACAAGGCATAAAAGAAGATAATTATTTTTTTGCTGCCAACAAATTGATTTGACCAAGCTGATACTTTATGAATTGTCATTTCCTCTTTAATTTTCAGAATCCATTTTTTCCCCCAATTTTCTCCTGGTTTACATTCTGTTCCCTTCCCCCAGCCTGTTTCTTGCATTTTTCTTCTTTCATCTCTCACTCCCTTAAAGAAGCTGATGCAAGGTTTTTTTCTTTCCTTCTTTATGTTGTATGATTCTACTTTACTGTGCTCTCCATCTACTGGCAGAAAGATTAAACTGTTGTTACTGTTTTTCTAACTCAAATTCTGTCTTAATTCCCTCGTTCTGTGTGCCTTTATTTGTCTTGGACTCATGCCTGAAATTCTTTCTTAGATAAAACACAGGAAATTCTCACCAAAAGACATATTTACATATTACATTGTTTCTTTCCGCTTTAATACAGCTTTTCTTTCTTGAGATTTTGCATAGTCTCTCTTCAGCTAAATACACATTATTCCCCTCCCCCTCTCCTCCCCCCAAATCACACTTAAAATAACCACAACTGCAAGCAGAGACATGAATTTATGGAGCCTGAATTCAATACTAGCAAGACTGACAGCATAAACAATTACCAGTGACGTACTTGTCCCCCAGGGGCACTGGTCTTCACTCCATGGCTGGGAAAACATCGAATACCCATCTTTGCACTAAGTGCCAATATTCTACCTTGTTCAAGTCACTGGTGGACTTGTTGTCCAGCTGTATATTAGAAGGAAAGAAATTCAGATGTTTATAGAAAGGAGCAAGACTGTGGCTGCACAACCATTCCAGTGATTTTATTGGGAGTGGTCTGGTGAAAGACAGCCATTGAATATGCAGGAAGAAAACTGTACTTTGGAGCAGGGTGGGTACAATTTGGTGTAAGTTACTATAGTGACTTCAGGAAAGATGCAGAGCCAGAGGAAAAGTCAGAAAATGCAAAGAAAATAGAAGGAATACTGGAGAAAATGAAAATAAAAAGAAGAAAAGAAAGAAGAAAGAAAAAAGAAACATATTAAAAAAAAAAAAACAAAACAAAAAACAAACAAGGAAAAAGGGAAAAAAGAAGAAGAAACAGGAAAAAAGACACTTTAATGATTCAGGAGCATAGTTAAGCTAACATAAATAATCATTTTACAATAATTCTGATCTTTCCTGTTTTTATATACACAATTATGCCAAAAGGGATTTAAATTTCATAACATCTCAACATGGGCCAAAATCCCATCAAGTACCAAACTTCTGGATATGAATAATAGAGGATTACTTAAAAGTAGTTTTACAGTAACACTATTTTATAATAAATAGAACAATTCCTGTCTTGTCAAGAAAACTTTTTTAATATTAATTTAAATGGTCACTAATAGTTGCGATCTCTTTGGATATTAGCACAGCAGATACTCAAAGCAGTAGGTTTCTCAGTAATTTTTTGGCAGCTCAGATATGAATGCCTGCCATCATTGTGTATCTCACCTGCTTTGCGTGGCAGTACTGCATGGCACACCTGGGTGGTTTGAACCCTCTCCTTGAATCACACAAAGGAGGACACAAGAAGCAACTGCAACCCTAAACCTAAGCATTATCTTACAAATGAACTCCTGAAATGACACTATTTTTTTCCATCTTCAGAGCACTCTCATCTTTCCGTTCTGAATTGCTGAGGGATAAGGTAAAGGCTCTCAGTCATAAGATGGTATTCAATCTATGCTATTTAGTTTGACTGCTGCTCTCCCAGTGATCTAAGTCCTTGGAAGTGTTATAAGTACTCACAGAATCTGATAGAGGTAAAATGGATTTCTTCATAGAGTATCCAAAACTAAAACTAAAGCTGTCCTTGGCAAAGGAGTTATGAGTTAAGGAACAATTCAGTTTCTAACAAGAGTTTGTCCCAGCTAAAAGTTTTGTGCAACACTGTTGGGCTGTATAAAGCTGCAGCCTTTTGTCATCTATTAGTCTGCTGGCAAAAAGTTCAATTTTTTTTTCATAGCTTTAAGCCCCTTACCGCGGTTCCCACTAAATCTGTAACCTAGCTTTTTGCAGCAAGTCTCCAAGATTTCTTGCTTTCCATCTCTTCATGCTGTGCAGCAAGGGGACCTACTGACTCTTTCTGAATGTCTACTGTGGGTCATTTTGAAGGTATCTTGAGTTATTACTAAACAGGATGGAAACAGTTACAAATGTGACACAAATACTTCTTTCTCTATGGTGTCTATTAAAGGCTTTCACACACAACATTTTTTTTTATTTCAGCATGATATTCAACACTGATTAAAGGAATTACATCACTAAAATGCTTATTCTAGTCTTCATGTGGTGCAATTTATCCCCCATCATATCCTCCAATTACTTCCTTTCAAAGAGGTAGAATTCTAAAAATGGTGAGATGTACAGAAGTAATAACCGATACAGTTATTTTTAGTATTTGGTATTTCAGTACAATTTTAACAGGAAATTTCAGATTCCTTCTTTTCAACGGTTTCCCAGAAATGTTTGGCATTTTTTACTTGCTGTGAAAGGCTCTATCAGGCATGAAACAGAGAAGGCATGTGTCACTAGGAGAACTTAGGCTGAGATAAAACTCATTGCAAGAGAAGCAGTTTCCATGTAAGAGAAATAGCCCAGAAAGGGCTTCCATGTACAGCTCAGTGGTTCAGAGCATGTCTGTGGCTGTGTGGGATCCATCTAGACTACTTTCCTCTCCCCAGACCTGCAGTAGACTAGAGGATGTATATAAAAACATGGAACTCTCAATGACAAACGATGATTCTTGAGTAAAATGTAAATCCTGCAT
>WEIU01013288.1:1698-11918 GCA_013389925.1 Aegithalos caudatus | reverse complement strand
TGCTGTTCTCTTCTACACAAGTTAAAGTGAGGTTCTTTGCTGGAACAAAAATCCTCCAACATGCTTTTCAGGAGCTGTTGACTTTCCTGCTCACATCTTTCTTTTACAGTACAGATTAAGTGTGGATCCAGCTTCAAAGAGGCTCTTCAAATGGTATATTTTCATCATAGCATGCATTCAAAATGTAAATATAGTATCCATCTTTCACAATGGAAATATAGTATCCATCTAGGCCTTATTATATGAGCTCAACTTATCCATGCTAATTTATCATCATTAAGTGCAGCATGTGATAAGAATCTGTGTGGTATCTCTACTGACCTGAAGTGGGGAAGAGATTATTAACCTTACTTATGAGCAAATAAATTATATGATATTCCTCATGATAAAAAAACAAATACTCAGCTAATGACATAAATGTGTTGGACTGACCTGTTCTTTTCTAGCACATATGTAAAATAATAGCACATGGGGAATGACAGAACATCAAACATCATCTCTTTATCAAAGTTGTGAGAGCCCTGTAGAAGTCCCAAGGAAATTCCCAAACCACTAGATTTGAATCTACAGTACACCATAGATTAGTTCTGTAGAAATAGAAATAGGGGATGGGCTGTGTCAGAACCCTAGGCCAGGGAGTTTGGAGAAGCTCTTCTGAAATCAAAGTTGCATCACTCCAGGGAAGTTGTTTCAAGACACTGCAAGTGCAGTCTGGTTTTGGGCTGACCCACCTTCCCATCTCTTCCCACAAAACCAGTAAAAACACATGTACACATGCCTGTTTGTACAAAGTGTATTTTTTAAAATAAGTGTCTGTCACAACATCCTAAAGCAATATAGAAGTGAAATATTTAAGGCAGTAAGTCATATATAATGTCACTAAGGTGATGTGGTGTCTGTATTCAGAGTCCTCAATGGGACACAGTGGCAAAACATTGAGCTAATGTACAACAGTGGAGAAATGTTGTGCAGATAAAATAAGTCATCTCCAGATCCAGATACACAGCAGTGCTGTCACAAGAAGATAGGACTGCTGTAGATCCTAGTCTTCAGCTGGACAGTCCTGCAACACCTTCCCTTATAGCCACAGCTTTAGATATTTAAAGCTATATTTGTTCAAACAAGCCAGAAATAAGTTTCTATTACTGAAGAAGATCTTGAAAAGTTTCAAAGTCTCTTATTCCCTTTGAAACTGGTATAAAATCTCTGCATATTAAGGAGATGTCACAAAAATTAAAAAGGTGAAGAATATCCATATTTATGGATAGCCTGAAAGAGCTGGACATCATTGGTTCATTGCCAAGACAGAGCAGCAGGGTAATGCTGCCTCCTCAGACCAGACTCTGCCTGTAAAACCCTTGTATGTGAAGAAATCACAGTACCACCCCCCTCTTTTCCCTCTTTTGATTGGCTGCCTTGCACTGTATGTGGAAGACCTTGAGGTACTCTCATTGCAAATTATCTGTGTAGGAGAAAACAAAATGAAAGGTCAGGTCGATCTGTCTTCTGGTCTTTTGTCATCTTTCTCATTCTGTTCAAGTGTTTTCGATCCAAAGCCTCCTGAATGCAAAATAGTCATAATCTGCCAAGGCAGACTCTCCAGCCCCTCAGAAGGCAGGATAGTCACTAAATCTGGGGTGATCTAGCAATGTGCCAACACAGAAATTTTGTGCCTGAAAGAATTTTCAGTTTAAACAGGAAAATTTTCACAGTGATATTAAGCAGCTACAAGCCAGAAACTGGCTTTTGTTTAAATGTGTTTAGTTGGCTAAAGTATTTATCTTTTTTCTATATATGCCCTCCTGGGATTTCCCAAAGTGCCTAAGAATTTAATTTACCTAATTCCCATTGAAATTTGGACCTTAGGAGTCACTCATATTCAGTAAGACTTACAGAAATCTTACCATGTTTTTAATGAACTTGCAAGTTTTAATGAATAGTAATGCAATTTTGGAGTCTTCTTGTCTGGAAGCAAAGCTGGTCTGTAAATCATTAGACCATTAATAGCTGTTCCTTTGCCTTTCATTCTAAGTATGGTAGTAATTATCTGTTTTGCAAAGCATAATAAAATGTGTCATCATATTCAGAATATTCATGTAGTGAGAATTCTAAAGTTATCATAGATGATATATAGACAGTAGTATGTCCACAGTGAACCAGATTTCTAAGAGAGTTGTTTCCAAGCCCCAAATCATAAACTTTGATACAAAAAACTGCAGTGGCCTGTGAATCACCAGAAATTAAAGGGAAAAATTTCTCCAGTGCTGGAAAAATTCTAGATCCTTGATGAATTGCAGGTCCTTAAAACTTAAAATTCTTGACCAATGCTGTTTCAATGTACTCGGTTCAAAAATGGTTTTGTTGTTGCAGTTGAATATAATTGAGAATTAAGGTTCTTGCAATATTTGAAGGAAAAAAACCTGTTAAAAACATAAGAATTATTGTAGGTAAGCTGTAGTTATTTACTGTTGGTAATAATTCTGTGACTCTTATTGCTACAAGAGACTGACCCTACAGAGGTGGAGGCTAAGGGGCATTGCTGCTTTCTAGGTAGCAGAAGGACAGCACATACAGCACATGCCTACTGCTCCCCTCCAGCTCTGTGCTCCCTCACATATGCTGAAATATAGCTTTGAGTAAGGTCTTGTTATGACTGCTCTGCTTGCTTTCCCTCTGCCTCCTGTCCTGACTGTGTCTCTCCTCAGCTCCCACATTAACCTCTGTAGCTCCTCAAACACGGAAGGGATAGTTCCATTCCAGCCTGTGTCCCTACTGTTTTATCTCATCCCTAACTCTACGTCCCTCCTTGTGCTAGTAGATGTAGCAGAACCCATTCAAATCATAGATTTGAAATTTGGTCTAGCTAATGATTTTTATTAAGAATGTGAATAATAAAGTATTTACGGAACACTTATGATTGAAAACTACATTTGGGATTAAAGTAGAAGCTGATAGAGAACAAAATATCACAGCAGAGATGGTTTGCACCTTTAACTGTGAACATCCTTTGACACCAGGAATTCCTTGAGTTAGATTGCTTTCTCCACCAAAATTGCATGGAGTTGAACTGGGCATTAAAGATGCTACTTCAGAAGTTGCAGGAAAATTACATGGGAAGTTAGAGGCACAAGAAGTGTGAGAAATATTCACAATGCTGCAGTCTTTTCAGAAAAGCTAGATGAAACCTCTGCATTTCTCTATCACAACCAGAATGTGAACATTATAACATTTCAAAAATATAAACAAAAAAACCAAACCCACAACAGAAAAAAAGAAACAAAACACAAAGAAATCCGAATGAAAACCCCTCAAAATCCTAAAGAAATTTCTGAAAACCTTCTGTTGCCACAATAAGCAAATTCATCAGAGCTTTTCTGACTGAATGCATAATAGTCTCAAAACAGTTGTCTTGACAAGTTATAGAAGTAATTTTTTATCTGTGCCGGGATCTGGTGGACAACTACCAGCTGGGAATGCAAGAGGCTGGGCCAAAGCAGGAACTCTGTATCCTAATATATGGAAAGAGCTCAGGCACACTTCATTGAAAAATGGCCCCATAGTCGTGGTAAAATCTACAAAAATCTCAGGTACTTTCAAGAACCTGAACCAGAACCAAGCTGTGCAAAGCCTGTGCAAACTGTGTCCTACTCCAGCAGTGTGCCTGACTAATTCAGACACTTTGTGTGCATCACTTCCATTCATTTGCTAGGTTTTTGGTTGATTAATTCAAATTATCTGTTAAGAGTTTCTTCTTCAAGGTGGAGGTAGGTTTGAAGGAAAGAAGTTGTTAGGGTTTTTTGATTTACAGCTGCTGAACTACGTTTAAGTATGTACCTTGGCTTTGTGAATTGCCTAGTGTCTTCCTTTTTTTTTTCCAAAAAATTAATTTCAGAATATTTTTCAGATATTTATAAGACACAGCAACATGTCTCTCTCTCACCAAATTATAGCAATCTTTGATGGGGTATATTTTGTATTTCCTCTTAATTTGAAAACCATGAAAATTAGCTTGAGGGAAGACTGAATATGCTCAGTGAATACAGAAGAATATTAGAATATTAGAATTGTGGGTTTCCAATCACACTGAAAGGGCAAGATGGCTTTCAATAGTAAATATCTCAGGGCTGAAAAGGGTAAATCAATGCTACCTGGGTTCATTTTCATCTAATCTTGATGAATTCTGAGCTGAAAGCAACAATTTTGGCCCATTCTTTTGTCTGAAAACAAGTATTTTTTTCAAAATTTCAGAACTTTTTCTTTGGTGTATATGAAAGCAATGATCATATTTATTTTCTCCCCCATTCTTCCATTTGTATCCACCAAAATTTTCTTTTTCTCTCATACCCATCTTCACATTATGTTGCGGTGCACAGCTCTGTCTCTGGGGTCAGCCCTGCCTGGCTGACCTCCCAGCAGCCCTGGCTGCGCCCCAACAGCACCTTTGTGTGTGTTCTTGGCTCTGCAGCACCGTTACCTTCGCTGTCACGGCCGTGGTCAGAAAGAGGGGACTCTCTCGAGGCTTTAGGAGCAGGTTTTTATTCGGGGAACACAGGGGAAGCCCCTGGCCCCAGGCTCAGAGCCTCCGAAGAGAGAGACCCCGAACTTGAGTCCTAGGGCGCTTTTACCAGTACCATTCCAGGGGTGGGTACAAGTTGTAAACCAATAAAACAAAGCAAGGTGGCAAATGCCAAGTGAATTACCTAAACAAGAACAAATCAAGCTAAATTGGGGTGGGGTGCTCTGGGTGTCCACCAACCACTGGCCAAACCTCTGGACCTTGAGGATGATTGATGGACAGAGGTGGAAAGATACATTGGAAAGGATGGGTAGGGAATAATCTTGGGGAGGGACCAATAGAAAACAGTGTCTGGGCAAAGGCCTGGGTTGTCTTGGAAACTCTTATCAACTTCTGATAAGAACAAGGGGCCCTTTACAGTGGCAACTAAAACTACATCTTGCCATGAAAGCTATTATACAACTTATAAAATAAATCCAAACAACGCTACAACATTACATGGGCTTCCTTCAGAATTCTTCCAATACATGGGAACTAAATCAATAGATTTTTGAACAGGCTTATGGTTATGAAAAGACAGTGCTCACACAAACTTATCTAAATAACCAAATAACACTGCATAAACACTAAATAAACTTATCTGACTAGAGAAACTAAAGATCCACTTTCTTCCCCTGTTGAACTGATTGTAGCAAATAGTAAAGCCTTGTTGTTGGGATTTTTATCAAGGAAGGTTATTTAAGGATTGTCCCATCAAAAAAAATTACTGCACAAGGATATTTACTGACTTGTAATTCAGCATCTCTGAAAACACCGTATTAACTGGAATCCTATTCCTGACTTGCTATTCCCAAGCCCGTGAAATAGGTTGCCCATCTCCCAAAGGTTTGTACCTCCAAAAATAGATTGGGTGAGCCCTGTTCAATACACAGGCTGTTAGTTCTGCCCTCCAGAGGAACCCTTCCAAATTATAACAGACAAAATCATAGAATGATTGAATAATTTGGTTGGAGGGACCTTAAAGCTCAGCCAGTTCCAACCCCCTGCCATGTGCAGGGACACCTTCCCACCAGACTAAGTTTCTCCCAGCCCATCCAACCTGGCCTTGGAAACTTTCAGAGATGGACAGCCACAGCTTCTCTGGACAACCGGTACCTCAGCAATGAAGGTTCCTTTCCTAATATTCAAATATGATGTGATCAGGCTTAAATCATCTTGATAACAGACCTTAGTACATGTGGCTGTAAGCATATATTGCTGTCCAGAAAACCCTGAGACTTACAGTTCAGCCAATACAGTTAGGGGTCCCACTGAATCTCTTTCTCCCATATACAGATATACTCTGGACCTGAGGGATGGTTAAATCACTCTTCTCTGGGGATTTTTTATTTTTTCCCTTGGAAATTTGGAATGCTCTGAGTTATCAGAGCGAAATTTTTCTCTGTCTTCATTTTGAATGTGTTTAGGGCCCAGCTAATTTCTCTAAAGGCATTGCAGCAGACTTTCTGTGTCACGCAAAATCCAAAAAGGCCAGGATGTCTCCAAAAGAGATAAGAATAACAACTATATTAGCATCATTATACAGAGCATGAGCCAGCTGCTTTCCAAAGGGGCTTTTTTGGGATCTGGAATTTCCAAGAGAAAGGAGGCAACAGAGCAGTAGAAAAGTTGAGAAGCAATAAATGGCCTTTTACAGAACTGATCTTTCAGGAGCTTTGGTTAGTTGTTGGAGGTTACTAATCTCCTGTTAACTACTGATTATTTTGAAGAATGCTGGAATTCATTCATTTTCAGATCTTTTTTCCTGGTAGAAATATCTAAAAGAATTAGGTCTTTTTTTTTCCTATCTGTTTATACTTCCTCTCTGCTCCTTCCCTTTGCAGCAGAACCACCCTGAAAACAATGTTGAGTGATTCTTGTGAACCTGCCTGCTCCCTTTTTCCTTTGCTGAAAAGAAAAGTTTAGGACTTAACAAGGGCAAGGAATACAGGCACCCCAGCATCAATTTGTGGACAGACAGTTCATCTGGATCACTGGGTCTGCACAGCAGTCTTTGTTTTGAGTGCCACCAGATTTTGATTATGCCACTGGGAATACAAAGATTTTACAGGAAGGAGAGTGCATCTAGGAAGCCATAATTAAAAAAAAAAAAATTAATCCAAAAAAAGTTTGAAAATTGATTTTTTTTCTATAGTATCTATAATTTATGTAAAGATTTCCAATTGCATAACTTTCTGAGCCTTTTTTTACATAACTGTTATTAAAAGGTTGCAAAACTCTACCTAAAGCACTGAGATTAGAATTTTATCTCCCATAAGTCAATAAAATTCCATCATGACTTTGCCTTCCACTTCTTACCTTGATCTTGTTTGTACTCCTAGAAAGGCACAAGAATGTGTCTTTTCATAGAAGGCCTGGGGGTAGCAAAATTTTATGTTAAAGTTCTAATCTCCTGAACACAGTCCCTGATGGATGTGTTAAGTATGTTGACAGAAGA
Source organism: Aegithalos caudatus (assembly GCA_013389925.1). Lineage (NCBI taxonomy): Eukaryota > Metazoa > Chordata > Aves > Passeriformes > Aegithalidae > Aegithalos > Aegithalos caudatus. The sequence goes on along the minus strand of WEIU01013288.1, from coordinate 4,905 downwards.
CCCTCTACATTAAGTCTCAGAGCCTAATATATTTGCCAAGAGATGAGAATTTCACAAGATTTAGTTCATCTGCTTTCAAGTAGCAGCTGTGTGAGTTGAGACTTGGTTTCCTTGATGGGGTGTTTTTATTGTTGTTTTTTGGTTTTTTTTTCCAAAAGCAACCCAAAAAAAAAAAAAAAAAATCATTCTATCTCTCCTCCACATGCAAATGCCTCAGTGCTAAGTATTGAAAACCCAGCTTATAGCCTCAAAGGAGGACGCTGTCTTTGGAGGATGCAATCTAAATATTGTATGATGAAATTCCCAAGATAAATAAATAAGTAGCTCAGGTGCCATACCTGATGAGAAACATCATTCACAGGGAAGTGGTACTGGAAAGGGACAATCTTCCACGTGAAAAAGCTGTTTCTGGTGTTTCAGTTTCTTATATACGGATCCAATAGTATTTACAAATCTGTCATATTAATTCAATCTATCGAAAGTCACTTTACTTTTCTTTCAAAACATGTAGACCCTTTATTCAACCAGCCAGTGGTTGAAAGACCTTTTTCAGCAAGAGGAGCTATCATGGTCATTTTATCCATCCCTAAACATCTTCACTGGTACCTGAAGAAAACCAGAGTCATTCCACTCTGAGAGGGACACATTCTACTACCACAAAGGAGCATAGTTAAAAATTATCCTGTACGGGAGAAAGTGAGAGTGGCAGTCCCTCTCCTAATTGCCAAAATTATGTATTTTCCATGTTAGCCTGTTGCCAGTACTGGTTAGAACTGCTGCTAACAACTGGTATGTGCAGAGGAGTACAATGACATGGAAGTCATTGTTTATACTTCCTCTGTTTATGGCTTTTTTTCCCCCTTCTTCCTATTAATTTAAGGAATAAATAAGGAAGACTGTGAAATTTCCTGGAGATCAGATGTCTAGGCATTTAAACCTGTGTTCAGGACAAGATTTTTGAAAAAAATTTAATCTGGTTCTCTCTCTCCTCTCTCTGGATTACCACAGTGTATTTTCTATTGTTAAAGGGAAAGCAGGTGTAAAAGAAAAGAAACCTCACAAGTAGTCCTAAATCATTCAGTTTTCTCTTAATTTCTGCATTTCTGGGAAAGGGAGTTCTTTGCTCCTAGGACAGTCTGTTTTCCAACATGCACAAATGGCTGGTTGATTGATTGATGATGTGACTGAGAAAGAAAGGTTATGATAAAAATGGGTTTACCAACACCTTCTGACAGAATTGTAGCAAGGTAAATACTTTGTGAATGCCCTTTGGATAGGTTCACAAGTTCAGAAGTGGAATTCTGTGGAACAGAGACAAATAAAAAACAAACACCAAGCCTAGAGCCAAAAAAGTCAGTTCTACCTTTCTCCCAGGTTACAGTTTGTAAGCACAACATTTGAAAAAATTTTCCAGTTCAAAATCTTCAATAATAAATTCATACTGTCAGTAAAATGACATTTTCTGCTCTGGTACCACAGCTGTTTCCCATGCTCAATATTCCAGACTCCTCAGATAAGAAAAATAAGTGGCACGTAAAAGAAATTATGGCTACTAAAATCTCTGGTTGTCCCATCACAGCTGTACTAAGTGGGAAAAAAATGGGGGAAAACAAGTAAACAAGCTAAACCAATTGAGAGTATAAAATTTTAGGCATTATTGTGGTCTGTAAAATTGGACCAACATAGGAAATGCCTTACACTGTGGGTTTTATTTTTTCAATAATTTCAGTTCAAATTCTCATGTGCTTTGCACACTTGAAGCTATGCAAGTGAACTGTCATAAGAGCCATGATGACCTTCAGTGAGAGTTGGTGAAATTCAAGGGATCATACATACAAAAGAGGTTAATGTGTTTAATAGGATCACAACCTATTACATAATTTGTGAATTACCAGTCGTTAAGAAGAAATTGTCTAGCAAAGACAGATGTATGCCTTTATAGGTGAGTAGTTGTATATTAGCAGACTCCAAAAAGCAAAAAGCACCAACTGTTTTATTGTCTTCTAAAACAAAGCCCTGTGTTTATTTAACAGTTATTGATGCACAAAAAGAGAAGAGAACACAGCAACAGAAAAATCCCATCCAAATTATAACTGAAAAGAAATCAATAAACAGACGGCTGTTTAATTACGTCACTGATTTTCAGAAACAGTGGAGAGATGCAATGGCTGCCAAATTTTCACAAAACATCTAAACATCTTGGGCATACAATGGGGGCTAATGTTCTTTGAAAACCTGGCCAGTGGTTTCATTATGGAAACTGTCCTGTTAGAAGCATGTTTGTAAATATGGTCCATATTTAACAAAGTTAAGATTGCTGCTCATAATCAAGTTCCACTTTGGGCTGCCAAGAACTTAAAATTATCATTACAGGATCTTTTTGACGTAATGGTAAAATATCAAAATAGGCCAGTTTAGAGCCATCACCCAGATCACAATTATCTAGCTCAAAGATGCAGGATTTTGGCAGTGTTTATCAAGTCACTCTGAGGAAAAGCTGGATCACTTTTTCTCAAGGATTTCTCCCTTCTGGTTCCATCTTAGAGTCTCAGAGGCTGATATGCAGGTCTTACCATGGTTTGACAGCCCTTGCTAATTTCTTTGTGGGATTGGAACTCATTCGCATTTTTCACACAACATCCATACAATAGGATGAAGAACTGAACAGTCAAAGTCCTTCAGGAACAATAAAAAAAAATACAAGAATAAAACAGTTATAAAAATGTAAAATTTTGAAGGCTTTGGCAATAGTGTCTGCTTGGACACGTTTTGGTCATGTTTCTGCCCTTCTTGTTTGTACCTGAATGTCGTCCCACTTGAGTAGACAGTCAAATAGGTAAAAGTGATAGCACATTTAAAAAGACACACATAGCCTTTTTACTTCAATAAATGTTCACATATCAGCTTCAACAAGTGTTCACATGTCAAATACTTCCACAGTTCCTTTGAAGCCATTCAATGTAGGTTCAGCCTTGAAAAATGACACTTTTTTCATCAAGGTTCCTTATGGCCAATGGATTTCTACTGCTTTTGATATGAGAAAAGAGATTGCATCTTCTCTGTAAAGGATAACAACTCTATGTGGGCCTGACTTTCTGAGACTGTAAAGGCTTCAGCCTGCCAGACTGCTTATTTCTCTGGCTTCAGAAAAATCTGTTTACCAAGGACGGTTCTCTGTAAATAGTAATATTATTTTCATAATATCTC
>WEIU01013285.1:0-10566 GCA_013389925.1 Aegithalos caudatus | reverse complement strand
TCTTTGTCTGGAGACCATTTCTACTCATGTCAGTGGGGGCAGCAGAGCTCCTTGATTTTTTGGATCAAGTTTTGGAAAGAACCATCATCAAAAGATATTTCCACTTAGAAAAAAGAAAATCTTTTCATCTGGAAGGTAGAAAATGGGTGCAAGTTTTCTGTCCAGTTTAAGAAGGCTGGAGATACCAAGAGATATCTCATAAGAGAATTATTAATTTCAAATTGCAATAATTTCTGAATATGTAACCTAAGTTCAGGTAAGTTCATAATCTGTTTTGGTACTAGATAAGGAAATATAAAAAGTCTTTTTCTTGTCCTTGTTCTTCACATATTCATAGCTTCAAGATCTCAAAGGAGTCAGTGACTAGCACTAGCTGCAGCAGACTTGAAATCACAGGAGGAAAAGGAAATTTAAGTCTAGACAGATAAGAGCAGGCTAATTATGTCAAATTATTTTATAGTACTGGTAAAGGGATGAATACAAAGGTTGTGGAAAACACACTGAGAAGCTAATTTATTTGGGGAAAATGCTTAAAATGGTGCAGTCGTTACAAGATGAGGCTGCAGTCACAGCTGCTTTTATAAAATGAAAGAAAATACTCCTATAAGAGAAGGCACATTTTCAATACCTTAAAAATCTGTGTCACTATTTGTTGTGCAATATTATATATGAAATAACTATATACATACATCATTGTGTTGGTGCTGTTTCTTTTCTATAATGTGCTCACAGTAGTTTTTGTATGAGGTTAGAATGAATATTGATTGATATTTGTTCAGTATGCTATAAATCTATGTAACAGGTTAATAAAAAGATATAACTTTTATAAAAACACTCCTCAAATACTACAATGGGGAAAAATAGTATGCAGGTTAGATTATCTCTCTTTTACCACAGACATCTCCTCTTTAAAATGCCTGTTTGTTCCTCCCAATTTGTATAGCCAGTACTGCATTAACTGAAAGCTGAGGTCAAGAGTTAGGATATTCTTGGACTTCTTTAAACCTGCATACAATCATATTTCTGTATTTGAGTAGGGCCATAATCATGGAGGAACACAAGGCTGTCCTTGAAACTGTTAAGATAAATAGTTTGTTCTTTATTTCTGAATATCAGAACACAAAATGGTTATAATTTGAAATCTAGTAGTAACTGAATCTCTTTGCCAAGCAGTGGAAAAATTAAATTAAATGTGGAGTCAAGCAAGATCACAGATTTTTTTTTTTAATTATATGCTAGCCATTTTTCCTAGGGATTGAATCAACAGAAATATCCAAATATTTACTGTTTAATTACTTGCAGTTTAGCGGTAAATAGACAGAGCTGTTTCAAAGTGATTTATCCCTCTCTTAAACTGCATACAATCCTCTGTTAAGTATGTTGATTTCCATTTTTATTTGCATGAAAGAAAAACAATTATTTGACATAATTACTGGCATGCTGTTGACAATTTGTCATTTGATTCATCCAACATTAATATTTTCAAGGGCAATTGTTGTAATATTCTTATCATCCCTGTAAACTGTAAATGCTGATTTTTATTTTTTTTTTTTCTTTCCCTGCACTGTTTTCTTACAGTGGTCCAAGAAAGAAAACACTTTTCTTTATGATTAATATTTCAGAGATATGCAAGGAGTTGATCTGTAATTTATTTACTTTCTTCTTCATTCACCCTAGTAGTACTTCAGAAATATTACCCACTCCAAACTAAAACAAAAAAGAAAAACAACAGAAAGGAAGTAACTGACTCTAAAGCAAGCAATATTCAAATTCAGTTTAGCAGTGGCGATTGTAATAATTTTGAACAGTTGAAACACTTCCAAGATTTTATACATAAAAGCTCAGATTGAAATGAAAGATCTGCAATTCAAGCTACTGAATCATCTGCTATGGTACACTATAGACTGCAAAAAAGAAGCATCTGCTCTTATTCCCTGAATTCACTTTAAATATGTGAATTAAAATGTTTCCATAGCCTAAATGGTAAATAGTATGTTTTCAATGTGCTTGTATGTCCTTTTGCTTAAGGAATCTCCTCAGGGCACACCACCACTAACTTTAATAATTCACAAGTTTTGCCTGAATTGATAGCTCAGCTGTTGAGTAAATAATACTGTGTACACTGTACCTTAATACACATTATTACTAAGAAAAGAAACACTTCAACAGAGAGTTTAAATATCTCTTGTTTTCTACCACAATGTTGTTTTTACTATAGGCACTTAAATTTTCTCAAGGCTAGCTATACTGTAGGTGATTTTTTTATATTATCAACTGTTACAGCATTTCACATTTTTAATAAAATACAGCTTCTGATCCTGAAAGGTGTTGGATACTCTCAAGTGCTATTACATTAAATGGGAGTAAAGAGATTGAAGTACCTTATAGATGTTTGGAATATTCATTCAGTCCTGCTACAAGTTAAAATTCATTCAGAACTTAATGTTGGAGTATTCCAACATGTCGTTCTCTCCAAGTACAATCATTATAAGAAAAACAGTCAGGCCTATAATAGACAGTACCATGATGATTTTCAAGTACTATACATTACCATTAAGCACTGCACAAAGCCACATATTTAAGAGAGAATCTAAAGAAAGCAGGTTACACATGTCCTGCTTTTACCTTCTTTGTAAGTAATTTCTCTGCAATTTTAGGTCTTCCAGGATAAAGTATTAGATATGGTTACTGCTGTACTAAAGATTACATGCACACACCATTAAAAGACACAATTTTTACACTACTTTGTGATGCAAGAAAAGTGAAAAAATCTATAGTTCCTTCTGAAAAAAAACTCACCTCTAACTTTCTAATTAACATTAGCTAAAAGAACTATTTGTCAAATGTTGTAAAAGATCAATTTATTTCCTCAGTTTTTTCAAGTGTAAATTTGAACTCAACCCACATGAAGTTTAACGAAGTCAAATTATTGAACTGCGAGTGTCTATGCATATAAGCAATAAATTCCTTGTAAACCAACCCTGAATTTCTGGACTGAATGAGAGTAATTTTTTTTCTTATTAGTGTTTCCTGCAAAAAGTAGGAAACATCACTTAAGGAGAAATTGTTTTAGGAATTACTTTAGCTGCCACAGTTCTACTGCTCTGTAAGGATACTCCAGCTTTTTCTGAATTAAGTGTATCTCATATATCCATCCTTTTACTCAGACACAATACATTAGGTGTTATTCCTCAGCGTACTTGGCCGTGACAGAGCAGACCAGGGAAGCACGGTTTGCATTTTTATCTGCTCCTCCAGAGACAGCCATTGTCTGTGTACAATGTCCTAAATACGAGTCTGATAAGCTGGACATGTGAAAAGCCTAGCATTTAAGATTTCAGCTAATTTGGCATGATTTTCCATCTTCTGTTGTCACTCACCTTTTCAATACCTTTTTGTCGGTATTTATGAAGAGGAAATACACTTTTGATAAATCAGATGGCACCAAATGATACAGTTCTCAGGAAAATAACGTCTAAGGAGCTTTACAAAGTTTTTTTAATTGGCTTATTCTTTTGACTTCACTTGAAAATCTAAATTATAACTTGCTGAATATGCATTTATTATCATTTAATGGATCTTTAAGAAATTATTTCCATTCCACATTATGATGAGACTGAGACCATTTCTGACTGAAAATCACGCCCAGTACTCCTGGTTAGAATATACAGATGGGGTATAAGAAGGGTCTTTCTGTCTTACATATGAACCACAAGAAGAGTCCTGACCGTTAGTCTTGCTCACTGTTCTGGCTGTTTATGAAATAAAAGTAGAGATGGAAGAAGCTTTCTGTGTTATGCTCTGAAATTTCACTCAGTATAATGGAAAGAGTTACATTTTCTTAAAAAGTTCTGTTCCTAACAAGAACCTAATGCTAAATTAAAGGTGGTAAGCCGAAAAATTGCACACCAGAACTATATACTAACTCAATATACTTTGTATAGCTCACACCAAAAATAAGGAAACATCACCCAGAAATATATGTTCATTGGTTCTGCTTTTTCACCCTTTATTCTGAATCCAAAATTATGTATTTATCTTCAGGAAAAACAAAACAAAAAACAAACAAAATAAAACAAAATATCATCTGAAGTTGTTATTTTCACTCTACTCTTGTCTTACCCTGTAAACTTTAAACATAGTACTTCTATACTAACAAGAATATTTTGAGGTGAGACAACTGATGAAAGCTCATACAGCATCTGAAAAGTCAACGCTGTGGGTATCTCTTCAAATACCAACAACCAGTGCAGGTTCTTTTCATTTACAAAAAGCATTCTTTCTCAGCATGCAGTCTTCTGTGAACAGTCTTGTGATGTTCACCAACTCCTATATACCATAGTAATGGGCATTTTATGCAATTTCAAAATCTTCTGGCTTTGAATCTTTTTCCATCCTTATCATCTACACCCTTTTCATCTACTCCCCCTGTGAACTCATTGATATGTGGGACAGTGGCTGCTGCATGAAGGTCATAGACAGAAAGCACACTTGAATAGGTAGCACGTTGTTGAATTCTGGATGCAACTTTGCTGTAATACACTTATAATCATAACAAATGTCAGACAACAAAGAAACCACAGTCTACAAAGGACAAGGGTTTTAGGACAGGGAAAAGTAGGCAAATGGTGACTCTTAAAGGAAGAAGTTGCTATTCCTGACATTCTGCTGGAGGAAAGATCCAGAGATTTGGGGAAAAACTAAGGAGGAAGAGCTTAATCTTAGATTATAACATGGAATGCTTGAATTCTGTATCTGAGTGGTAGCAATGCATTTCTCTCATCAGGCCACTTCATATTGTGTATAAGCCTGAAAATACCTCATTTTTATTGTTACCATTTGTTGGTGTATTCTGAGTGTCTTTTTTTCTTGTTATCTCTTCTATTTTTAGACTGTGTTTGTGAATTCAAAAAAAATTCATGATGATACTAGAAAATGTTTATACAAAATCTTCATGACTGATTTAGACAAAGGGATCAAGTGCAGCCTTAGCAAATTTGCAGGTGACACCAAGACAAGTTGTGCAGTTGACACACCTGAAGGATAGAGGTAGGATAGAAGGATAGATGCCATCCAGAGGAACGGACCTAGGTGAGCTTGAGAAGTGAAGCATGGGAATCTCGTGAGGTTCAACAAGATGAAATGCAAAGTGATGCACCTGGGCTGGGGCAACCTCCAGTATCAACCCAGGCTGGGAGATGAACAGATTGAGAGCAGCCCTGCTGAGAAGAACTGGGGGTGCTGAGACATCGATGTGCACTTCCAGCCCAGAAAGCATGACCAGGATGTCTGGCTGTCTATTTCTCTCTGCTGAAACCTCACCTGAAGTGCTTCATCCAGTTTTTGGGATCCCAAAACAGGAAATTTTACCACCATAAAAAACCATAAAAAACAAGTCAGTCACATTAAAAACATTGTTCACAGCTTTATGTATAAACATAAAGAAATATTAGTTAAAACTGTTTCACTAATTTTTATAGGGTCAATGATTCTGCAGAATTTTTGAGACTAAATTTTGTGTATATACACATATTTTACCATCCTGTATCTCACATCTGGACATATTGCACTAAAGAACTTGATTCCCTTATACCAGGCATAGAGTTCAGTTTCTAAGTGTATCTCAGAAGGTTAAACTGGATTGAGGAATATGTTCTGGGATAGCAAAAAAATGTTTCAGAGACTGTTGCACATAATGGTGATAAAATTTTCACAAGGATACCTCTTTGAAGAAATCATGCTTATAAATTTATACATTTGTCATATATTATATATTAAGAAATATTGTACATTAATATAAGAACTACTAATCTGGATGTGTATTTTTCATTCATGTTTGTCCTGGGTTATTGCACTTGAATCAGCCCTTGTAAAAAAAAAAAGACACAAAGAAAAACAGTCCCATAAATATCTTGAGAATTTATAGTCCTCAGTTTTAATCCTCTTTCTACATACACCTTAAAATAAGCTGCTTCTTCATCTAGTGCCAGGTTTGATTTATGGCATTCCAAGCAAAATACAAGAATGAAAGACATGAATACTTGTTATCTCTTGGTAGATTATAGGCTTTCACAATTTGGTATTTTATAGCCTGATGTTAAGGAATATAAATATGAAGCACACTATAAAAGCTTTGTCAGTTATCACCCAAAGGACTTACAAAGATTGTTCCAAACAACTCTCAGATTTTTAAGTAACAGTCAAGTCAAATAATGCTGGAAGGCATGGGAAGACCTTAAAGTTACCATGTAACAGGAAATTACTTTCTGCAGATTTCTCTGCAATAACAAAATGGCATGAGTGTCAATACATATATATGCACATTTCTATGTAAGATGACACATATCAAGAGAAATCTGGGAAATACCACTGAGTAGGATAAGAAGAACCTCAAGGAAATTTTTTGATGTCCTAACTAAATTTATTTGTTTGTTGGTCTTTCTCAGTGAGTGTCAGGAAGATGTTAAAAGTATTTTCAGGGAGATATAAACAGAACAATTTGATAGCTTTTGTCAGGCTCATAGGTCCATTCTTAATGAAAGGCTGGAAGAGGACCCAGCAGAGTAAAAGACACAAATAAGTGTTCAGATGGAAAAAGAAGAGACAGCAGTTCATGGTGATAAAGACCTCTCTATACAATATTTCAGAGGAAAAAAAGCTTGTGATTATTTTAATATTTTTTCCCCAGAAAATCTAGGTTTTCTAAAAGGATGTAAGTGAGGCTTTTGACAAGGATAAGATTGCCAGCAAGAAACACATAGAATAAATCAGACATGAAGATAATCTGGCTTTCAAATTTCAATTTCCAGATTTCACATTCATAAAAATACACACTAACAAATTTAACCTTGTTCTATTCTGTTTCAAATAAATGCCTGCCCTGTTGGTTAATTGATTTGACTTTATTAAAACTGTGTAATTGAGTATGAAACCATTCAGAGGAAAGGTCACATACAGCGGGTTGCTCAGGGTTTTAACCAGCCGTGTTTTGAATATGTCCAAGCATGTAGAATCCACATCTCTGGACAATTCACTTTCAACCACCTTCAGAAATAAGGTTTTTTAAAATGTTTATACAGATGTTATTGTATGTTATTTTGTGCCTATTGCCTCTTGTTCTTTTCATTAGCATCACTGAGAAGAAAGTTCAATCTTCTTTATTTACCCCATCAGATTTACACACAATGATGAGATCTCTTCTGGTTTTCTCCTTTCTGAACAGTTTCATCTTTCTCAGCCTCTTCTTGTGTGACAAATGCTCTGGTCCCTTCATTATCTTTATGGTCCTGTGCCAGACTTGCTGTAGTTGAGAACCCTACATGGCACCCCTAATGTGCCTTACCATAGCTTAGCACAGATGGGAGGGATCTGCTAGCAATATTCTGCCTAAAGCAGGAATTCTTTTTAAAAGAAAAATACTGAAAAGGTGCTGATTGCGAAAATTTTCCCATAGATACTTTCAAAGTGAGGAAGAAGTTGAGAGAAGCCAAATGAATTCTCTTTTTAGCATTTAGATTCAGTCAGGGGATCGGCATCTTAAAATACTATATGGTTAGCCATATAGGACCACAGTGTTATGGATCTTTTATCAAATAAAACTAAGCAGAATACCAGTAATATATGTATCTGATTAACTGAGTTTTTGATTTACTGTTCCTGCTAGGAAGATGAAGGTGGTAAGATTTATTATAGTTATTGTAGGTCAAAAAAGGGCGTTTGGAAGTTGCATCATTTATGGGTTTCAGGAATTTCTGGTTTTCGCCTATTTTTCACAAGTTATAATTGAGAATACTCATATGTGAAAGGAAATACTTTTTTTTTTGGAGGCATACACACCATAAGACTTTTAATGTATGGCAATGTTGCTATGCTCAGTCCCTTGTCCCTACTCTTTCAAGATCTGTGTTTGAACAGAATTTCTCACTTGTTTCAGTTTTGCGGTGACCATGAAATGCACATAAATTGTGGCTTTCAGGAAGCTTCCTAAATGTCACCTGCCTGAACTTATGTCATTGCAGGTGACTAAGTTAGCTGAAGCACACTCTAAGATGTGTCCTGAGATGACTAATCAATTGTACTCACAAGCACTATTGTTTTCCCTACACAGTTCTCCCATTGTGGGGTTAATGCAAAACATACTCCATGATTACACACTCGGCAGTGTTGAAGTCCCATCACCTCCACTGAAGTGATGACTGGAGTTATTTTCTTTAATCTTCTAAAGTAATAGAGCAATATTACCATGAGCTGTTGCATTACTCAGAAAAGTGGTTTTCAGTTGACATGACCTGGACTGAGTAAGCAGGAAGTGAGCTGTATGTTGGTATAACTATGAAAATAACCCATACTGCCACTGTGTAGTATAAATAGAGAACAGTTCTTACACAGTACAGTCAGTTACATGTTTACTAAGTAAGTAGATGCTGCTTATATGAAATGTTAGCAGCATTTCCCTTGCACTCTCACACCGTCTACGTTCATCCATTTGCAGCAAAAACAGGATTAGGCAGACTCTTCGAAAGAGCTGCTCCTCTGGGCTGTTTGCCCATATGGGACCTGTGGAAGGTAGGACAGCTAGCTAAGAAGGAAAGGAATTGATCTCATCCAGGGTGGCTCCTTGAAAACTGTTCAGCTGAACCCAAACATAATTGAAATGTTATTTCTCTATTTTGTAGCAGAGTCAGTACATATTGAAATCGTGAATCCTTAGTGCTAGATATCATGCAGCACATTATAAAAACAACCTCTTTTCTTATTTCAAAATACTGAAAAAATTGTGCTCCATTTTAATGATTAAAAAAATGAGGCTCAGACTTGCTGAAAGCAATGGGGAAATTTGTAGGAGATCTGAAAACTGAACTCAGACATTTTGCTTCCAGTTTAAGTCCCCATTATCATTAGGCTGAAATATGGGACAGTTTAGGATATGGACTATAAAACTGAGGAAGCTTTAAAACTTCTGTCAGATAATTAGCAATTTTCAAGTTAATTCTTATGAAAACTCTTAAAAATAAGTACTTGGGAGTTTATTATACTCTTTCTGCATCACTTTTCAGTCCAGTCTTCTAATTTTAGGTTCTTCTTCAGCTATTAGCAAAGTACAGAATTTTATGTGAAATTAAGCTTCCAAGTTTAGTTGAATCTCTATTCAAAAAAGAAAAAAAATCCTTTTTTAAGTTTATCTCTAAAATTATACCAAAGTTATAATTGAACAGTTTAACATAAAAATGTGAGAAACAGATAATGGCATCCATGAACTTACTTTGAACCCCTAAGCACCATTTTGCATTTTTTATTTGATTTGCATACTTAACCAGCTATTACAACATTGTGACATACCTCTGATACTGTTTGTGTCTTCCCCCCTCTGCCCATAAAATTTGAAAAAATAATTGTCAGCCTTTCACTAAAAATGCAGGATATTCACTTAATATATAGGATAACTGATCAGACTGTGTTCGTGTTTAAGATAGGATTTTCTTGTGAATAAGGAAGGAATTCTGTGCACACGTTGATTTTGAACTTAATGCTGTGTAAGCAGGCTTTCTGAAGTTAGTTTCTACTTGAAGTGTTGGAAACTAAACATGCACAGAAACCTTCATAAGGTCTAAAGAGAAGCAATTTAAAAACTTAAGCAATGCTTTATTTTCCAGGTTTTAAAATACAGCAGTGCATGAGCTGAGCTCTCCCCATACATATAAATTATGGCAACTGTGGTATTACTGTAACCTCTTTTCCCAGCTCTATTGCTTTTGTCACCACTTCTGTCTGCCTCACTGCTGCTCTGATTGCTTGCATTTATGTTGGTGACAGGAGCAATGACAGCAGGCACAGCAGCAGGCAGCTTCAATCTGTGAGATACATCTTCATTTTAGATATCTTTTGGAAAAAGACTGTCTTTCATATAATAGGATATGAGGAGTAGCACAACATGCAAGGTGGATAAAGGATGATCGACACATACTGTACATAAATTCCTGAAAAGCAAAGTATAGAAGGAAATGCAGGTTATATCTGGTTTTTGGTTCCTGTTACTTTTTTCATTTAAGTGGTTCGTATTTGGGTTTTTTTTTTGTTCGTTTGTGGGTTTTTTTGGTTTGTTTTTGTTGTGGGGGGTTTTGTTTGTTTGTTTGTTTGTTGTTTTTTCCTGTCCATTTGTTTGGGGCTTTTTTGGGGGGTGGAGTTGGGGGGTTTTTTGGGAGGGGGTTTTGTGGGTTGTTTTTCTTTCATTGTGTTCATACATTGGAGCAATTATTGCAATGATTCATTCTCAAGGAGGAAAATATCAAAGAAAAGGAGTTGTTTTGACTGAAACTATGACCTCTTTAAGGGAAAGATAAAGGAAGAACCAAATGAGCTGCAAATTTATAAAAAAATATTTTCTTTTAATATTTTCCTGTTCATAGACTGAGGGAAGAAGAGAAAGAAAAGAGAGAGAGAAAAAACCCAGAGCCACAGAGCTTTCAGGGTTTCCCTTCAGAAAATATTTTCATTTTTCTGATTGTTTTATTTTTATTTGATGTTAGACAAGGAAATGGTATTTGCTGGATGGTTCTATTTTGAATA
>WEIU01013279.1:0-26394 GCA_013389925.1 Aegithalos caudatus | reverse complement strand
AAGATGTTATGCTTTATCTCTGAAAAATCTCATTTTATTTTTTGGCAAAGAGCAAACAAACATAAACAATATAATCTAGAAATATATATATTTTTGGTATATAATGTTTATAATTGTATAACCATTGATAAAACTGTTGATATATAAATATTCATACAGTATTCAACTTGGATGTTATTATGATTCCTGCATTTTGCTGTGTTTTGACCCTAAACTATCACAGAAATTCCTAGTGGAAGATTTACAATAATTAGAAAAAGCTAGTCTCCAAAATCTAGAAAATCTGAGTATCAAGCAGAAAAACCTGTTTTACAGCAAAGATATACTATGATCAGGACCATTAGTGCAGAGTGAAATAAACGATACTGCATTCAGAGCAGGTGCTGAACTGAGTGAATTAAATATAATCTGGTATACAGTTTGAAGAATGCAGATAAAAGAGAATATTGAATGGCTGTTTATTATATAGTCATCATTCACGTTTTGCAGTAAACAAAAGAAGATTAAAAAAAAAATGCAATTAAAGATTATATTGCTTGAAAAGGAACAAAAAACAAACCTTTCCTCTAGCGTTGTTTAACATCTAAGTGTTTGACTTTGCAATCTTTATATTTTTAAAACAAAGATATTGGCAGAAGCTTTCTTTACTTTTTTTGTATTGTTGAATTATTTCATTGATATGCAAGACTGAACCATTGCTAAATGATTGGTTCTGCAGTGTATCTATTTATCTAGGAATATAGATGGATGCACGTATACACATAGGTACACAGATATACATGCATATACTTATACATAATGCATCTTATGAGAAGGATGATTTTTCTCTTAAAACACTGAAAGAGATTTGGTTTAGATTTCAGTTCAGCATCTATATGTCACAGATGTCCAGCTGTAAACTTTAGAGAGCACTAGCCCTCTTTCTTTTAGTCATTGTCTTATCTTGGTATCAAAGACTTGCACCATGTGATATATGTTGTCTGGGACCATGGAACTAGCATTAATAAGATATGCAGGAAAAAACAAAGATAAAAGAGTTTATGTTCTGAAGTTCAGCTCTTGCACAGACGCTTCTATAGCCTTAATGCTGTCACTACTTTTAATACATAGGGAAATTTAGCATATGCATATGCATTTAGCATATGCACAACTCTTTCTTTTGTTTCAGATGAATTTTTTTTTCAAACAAACATCAACAAGATAGAAGCAAAGCACAAATAAGGAAGGTGAAATGATTCTACCTCTCTTTCATCCATCTTCAGCCATTGTTTGGGATCATCCTCTGTGGCTAGGAAAGCGATGAGATCTAAGGCAGTAAGCCTTGTCTGACGTCTAGATGACACAAAAATAAGAACAGGCTTGGCTGGAGAATGACTCCGAATTGCTGTTGAGCAAAACAGAATTTGAGAATTAGACTCTTTAATGACAAAAACGAGTTTCTCTTTGCAACCCCCTGACAGCTGATAGACCTCCCTGCAGTTGACACTGAGGTATGTCTACTGAGCCTCTCTTTTGCTGGATGGATACAACTGAGGTGAGAATACACCACCTCTGAACCAAAGGCCATAAAACTATGCTTAGCCGAGTTTCAATTTCCCTTCAGCTGTTTCAGGTTTCAGTGAACACTGTAAGCTAATTAAGAGAACTGGTTTTGAAAAAAAAACAAACAACAAAACACCACAAAACATAGACAAGCTTTCCATACTTCAAGCGTGTGAGTTTCTCTATCTCAGCCTAATAAGTACGTTAAGTGTTTTTTATACACTGTTGGGATATGCTGTCTCAGACTCTGTACTGTGAAGGTCTAAAATTTGTTTTGTGTCTGACCCAGAGCCCAAACTGCTTAAACTCATTTCAGCCTACAGAGGATTACTTCAATCTACCAGTATCAGAAAACGTAAAAAAAGTAGAAAGTGACTTTTCAATAGTTGCTGTGAAAGTGGGCATTACAGTACAAGAGGACTTTGTTTCTGTGCCAACTAACTAGTCTGATACATTTAAACCAATTATGATGTATTTAAAACAATTAGGTTTTGGGACTTTTTAAAATAGCATTTTCTTGCTCAGCCCATTTCTGAAAAATTTCAGGTTGCAGTGAAATTTTTATGGTCTCAGGAATAAGTATTGCCATGAAAATGCTAAAACAACCTTGACTGCATCATGTCAAACAAGTCAGGAAGAGCGCATGCAATAAATCATATTTATACATATTTTCTAACGTCAACAAGCACTAGAAGTACAAACAGGTGTACCTAGAATTTCAAATACCCTCTCTAAACCACTTATAAATCCGTCTGTGTGTTTTCTCATGTAATTCTCATTCAAGCAATTAAATTTATGTATTGTTAATATCCGAAAAATATTTCATACTGCCCACCAGCACATATTGTTCTACAGTTCATGAATACTACCCAGCATGTGCTCCTGCATATATACATGCAGTGCAGTTGTGAAATTATTGAAACAGGACAATTCACGTGTATTTATATCTTACATATGCCAATATATCTATATATTTTAAAAAACCCAACATCTAATGGATTTTTGTTGCTTCAGGAACAGGTGTGGCAAAACAGCCCAAGACAGATTTATTGTTCATTAGTGTTTTTGTACAATGCTCTTGTGGAGGTGTAAATAATCTGAGCTGTCAAGATTGGTCTCTAGTCCACAATCAATACTTTGCTTCTGTCATAAGGCTAATTAAAGCAGCTAAAAAGTCCCCTCACAAATGTCACCTCACAATCAACAGCAGTTCACATCGCAAAATTTATTTTGGAGGTTATTTTTAATTGATATCATAAATATTCCTTATGTAACCAAAACAAAACGTTCAAATGAAACAAGAGAGCTTTTCTTAAATCTATACTGCTTGCCAGCTTGGTTAAGAATAAAAAATTGGAAACAGAAGCATATCTGGATGCACTACAAATTTTGAATTTTATGGTTATTGTTTTGAAACTAGAATTATAGGAGGTTAGCCTGACTTGCAACTTCTGTTCACGATTTTTTTTAATGCTTACATGCAGTGGTCCATATGAAAATACCTCAGCAGATTAATAATATGAATCGTTTTATTGCTTTCTAAATTTCAAATATTTTTACACAAATATTTCTTTCTGGTGTCAAACACTAAGAGAAAACACATTTTATTTTCCCTTCACTAACACTAATTTTATTCTTCTGTTCTAAATACATTACATTCCTCTGTTACATGTTGCATTTGCAGCACTCTTTATGTTTCAGACAAATAGCTTTGGGCCATTAGCAGAGCAGATTCTCCCAATACATGCCAAGAGTACATACAGTAACACATGTTGCAAATGTGCTGCAAATGAAGTGCGTAAAGTCCCTCTTTCTTTAAGAGAAAAGAAGGAAATGATCTAGGAGCTTGTTGCTTACCCTGAAAAGCAGGTTTGTTCATGCTGGCCATGCGAGGACAGTAATGCTGGCCAGGGAAGCCCTGGATGTGCACCTCCAGAGGAACTGGGCGCACTGATGGTCGGAAGTTGAACAGACCCATCTACGAGAGAACAATTTTTTCAAATTTAACCTTGAATTGTCTTACCAATTGCTATTTTATTTTTCTGTGTGAGAAATACATTTCCATTTTTGAAAACTTTTTTCATACCTGATTAATGTTTAGCCAGTCAGCAAGGTCTCTGGCATTTGCTAAAGCAGTGGATAAACCAACTACTCTTACTGGCTTCTCAGTGTGAGATGAGATAAAGTTTGTTCGAGACACAATGACTTCTAATACTGGGCCTCTCTCATCCCCTGGTAAATGAAAAGTAAATGGAAAAACAGAGAAAAAGGAAATGTTCAGATGTCAAAAAGTATATTTACATCAAAAGTAACAGCACACTTCTTCAAATTCAGCAGTGATTGTGGTCAAAAGCAGCAAAACATGCTCACCTAGAAGATGGATTTCATCTATGATAAGAATGGCAACTTTCTGAACATAGCTTCTGTTCTGCCAGCTTCTGCTGACACCATCCCACTTCTCTGGGGTAGTAACAATCAGATCAGCCTGGGCAATAGCTCTCATATCAGGAGTCACATCCCCTGTCAATTCTACAACCCTGTAATCAAGAAGGATAGTGGCTTGGCTTTACAAAGCTTTAAAACATCTTAACATTAAAATATTTACTCCTTAACTTAAATTCCTAAAAGAGGAAAGAAACAAGATTAAGCAAAGTGATTTTGCTTCTCACCAAATATATTTAACAGGATTTTAAATTTTAAGTAAACAAACCTCTTTGTTTTCCTAGTAAATACCATATAAATACCAAATACCATTCCTTAGCAAAACCATATAAAAAGAAGAGGACGAATATGAGTCCAAACCAACGTTACTTCTTCAAAATGAAGATAACATAATACTGGTATGATGTAATGTGAATCATAACATCCTGTCACAGACAGGATGAAAGCTTTCATGGAGGCTACCAAGTTGCTGCCTGCTGTTCTTCATAGATCTCTGGTTTGAATAATGAGGCTAAACTGCAGCGTGTATTGCATTTGTTGGTGAAGGTCCATTAAGACTGGTGCAGAGATTAGCCTGAGATTACTTTTTGAAGAAGATTAGCAGATTTTTTCCAATTGTTTGCAACTTTTGCGATGACCCATCATTTTTAGAAGGATCCATTATAATGGGTTTTAGACATTTCAATGACACATTCTAAATCCAGCTGAACATCAAACAAAAATTCCTCAAAGTAATGGAGTAATAAATCCTATTCAAGATTTTAGTCAGAAGCAATTGTAAATTAAAAAAAAAAAAAAATTACCATAAAATATTTTATCACATTTTTGTAATAACAACAGGAATAATACTGGTAATTTCATGTACACAGAGCAGCATCTCTTTCTCTTGTGGCGTGCTTTGAGTTTAACTTAAGAAAAAGGCTGTATTCAGAGAAGGTGAAGTCCCTAATTAATGCATCCTATGCAGAAAAATTTTAATTTAGGACACCATAATTTTGGAAAGCATCAACATGACTGATATACCTTATAGATCATAATATAATGGATGAACTCCAACACCTGGGAAGATCAGAAGGAAATTGATGTTACCAAGGAATAAAATTATATTAATTTATATATGAAGGACAAAGCGTGACTATCATTGTGCAGTTCATGCCAGTCCTGTATGTTCCTTAGAGCTGAGGTTTCTGAGGAGAGCTTATTTTGACTTACATTTTCAATTTCCAAGGATACTGTGGAGTGAAATCTGAGATTCATATTTTTTAAACTGGCAAGCAATGAGAAGGAAAATAGATGGGTATCAAACTGTATCCCTTTCTTACTTTTGATTTTGATCTATCATTTTTGATCTATTATTTTTGATCTTAGTTTTGATCAGTGACTATTGATAGAATTTTTCAAGTACTAGAAGTTTGAAGGACAGTATAAGACCAAAACCCTTTTTGAAATACTCATAAGTATTTTGAGATTTTATTCATACTTGATGAGCTGTTCTCTTGCTTCTCATTTCTCTGACTAGGTAAGGAGAAACGTACTTTTTACCAAGCTTTTCTTCAATCCTAACTTTCCAGTCCTCAATCCTCTCACGGACAAGTGCTTTTAAGGGTGCAATATACACAGCCTGTAAAAGAAAAGGCACAAAACTAGAAGTTAAAAAAGACACCTTTATTAAAGTGTACCTACAACACATGGTACTTGTGAGATTTGAACATACTCATAATCTATAAAATAAATAAGGTCTGAGTTTCTGAAATTACCTACAACAAGATTATATTTAAAATAGACATAATGCCTGAAAATATTGCTTTTTTTTTTTTTTGAGTAACTAAAAAGTAAATCAATTCAGATAAAGAATAATTTCTTGAAACTGATGTACAATAGCACCTTTTAAAATCAAAACCCACTTATGTGAATAATGGGGTTTTTTTTCCATGACTATAAAACCTGCACATTCACATTAACATTCTGGAACAGAAATAATCTGAATTTCTAGCAAGCAATATCTCACTGAATTTCTAGTTACGTCATTAAATTATTAAAACATTACCAATTAAATAAAAAAGCTGATTATCTTAAGCAAAATGCCACAGTATTTTTCTCAAAAAAGCCTGCAGTGCAGAAGGGAGTATGCTCAGATATACAAAACATATTTACTTATAGATTTATGGTTAAAAATTCTAAAGCTTTTGAACATGAAGAAACTGTTACATGAAGAGTTCATATATATTCTTTGAAATATATAGCCAGGCTTCCAGCTTTATCAAAACCTAAAAGATACATTCCTTTAAGAACTGGATATTTTTTATATCTCAAAGATAAGTTGAAAATGTACAAATGACTTATTTACCTCACTTGGACTAACAAATTGCATGAAGATACTTATATTCAAAGATGATTAAGGAATTTATGTACACGATATTCACTAATAGAAAGGTTATACTTTTTAAAGTCTCTCAGTCAGATACAGATATGTTTTTGAAAGACTTTAAAGCCAAAATGTGGTTAACTAAGACAACATGGCAAAGTTGAGAAGCAGATATATATTCACTTTGAAACAAAACACCAAAAGGTGACTTGTTCAGCTTTTAGGCAGTTTAAAACACAGGAGGGAGCTGGAAGAGAAAATTGGCTTGTAACTTATTAATTAATTGCAACTTCTTTTTTTAAATAATAGAGAGACCGGGCTAGTTGTATTCACATGGAAGGGAACTAATAGCTATAAAACAGTACCACTGCTAGTAGATGGAGATTAAAACAGGAAATGCTGTTAAGGAAGAAAAGGAAACCCAGCATGCCTGCATGTCATTTTTGTAGATTTAAACAACTGATTAAAATAAATAATTGAAAAAAAAAGCATAATGTACATAATGCACTACCATTTTGTATCCACACATATAGATTGGAGAAAGTAAAATTCAGTTCCCCATGATCTTCTTCTAGACTTTTTTATTACTGAAAAAATGCTCATAACAAAATGATTCTAGTAAACCTATTTTACAAACCTTTGATGTGGGATACTTGTTAAAAACTCTAAAGATGGCTAATTCAGCTGCAACCGTTTTTCCAGAACCTGTAGGAGCTCCAAGAAGAACATTGCAGTCTGTGTGATAAAGGGTATGGAAGATCTGTGTCTGAATAGGGTTGAAGTGTGTGAATTTGTACAGGACTTCATATTCACGATGTCCCAAGGCTGTGATAGGCAAAGGCTGAAGATCCAGAAGCTCTAAAACCACAAAATAATCATAAGTGATGTCATGACATGACATAGCTGGTTATGAAGATAAATATATTAACCAGTAATTTAGAGGGAAACAATTTACATTGAAAAATGTTTTACTTAGTATCTCATGTGACATTTGGGTAATTGTTCACTTTGATGAAGAAAAATGAGAAGTTGTTTTAATGGCTCTGAAATATTTCTGCAAGCAATTTTTAAGTATTCTGATAGCTATGAGACAGATATTTTCATCTATTAATGTTTTTCTTATACCTGTTTTCCTTTTACCCACTTGTAGTAAGTTCCAAACTCACTGTATTAGATCATATGTATGTCCAGCTTCTTATGACAACAGAATGCGGCGTGTTACAAGTTCAAGGGCAAGATCTATTTAAGAAGGAAGGATTCTTTGGAGTTTCCAAGTTGATGGAGTAATACAAATCAGATGAGTACAGCTAAATTTTGCTTCTTATCCTTTAAATGTATAATTAAAGACATAATCTTAATAAATAAACAGCTTTTCAATATATGACTCTCAATATAGCTTGAGGGCATCTGCTATCCAAACAATTAGAGATTGTGGAATTTGGAAGATGATATATATAACCAGATTGGATTTGGAATCCTACCAAATTAAGGAGACTGCAGTGATTCTGCTATGCAGATGCTTGCTTTGAAGTTGGGGTTGTTGGTTTTTTTTTTGTGGCTGGAGGTCTCCTTGTATTTTCAGGGTGCTTCACATTAAGGTATGATATGGGAGTCATAAAATCTACTGAGGCAATGATGCCTAATATTCTTCACATGCTTTTCACTGATACCTTATGGCTGTTTTATCATTCCCACTGAAACAGTGATTTCTTGGGATCTGTTGAGGAGAAAGAAGGGTTTTTTTGCCCAGCAGAGCCTCTACGTACTTCATTGTTGAGTGGGAAACAGATGGGAATTGAAATCAATTACCATAAATCCTGGAGTCTCCATAACTGGTGATGTGTAAATATCTTTCTGTTTCTTCTGAATAGTAGTCAGTGATCAGTCAATTAGATAAAAAGGTTACACATGCTTTTCCAGACAGCGTAGGTACAGTACAACAATAGCTATACACTTCACAAACACATGTGAATTTATGCATGCCAAAGGACAACACTGTATGAGAACTGTGCATTTCTGAAGGCACTCAGCAGACTGCTAGATGAGCCAAATGTAATTACAGAGGAAAGGTTTTACAATGACATCAGGCCCAATGAATGTATAAAGCAATTTATGTATCCAGAAAAAAAGAAGCAAAACACAAACATATGCTTCTGTGCCAAGTGTTAAAAAAGGAGGGGGAGGGGAAGGCCACAACTTGATGAGATGAAATGTGACGTTCAGTGCTGTAACAGTATTTGCTATGATAAACATATCTTAGGAAAAATAGCAAAACTTTTCATATTTTCAAAATTTTAGCATTGTTTGTTCCTTGTGGAATGACATTTATTAGACTAAGATTATTTTTAGCCAGTCCAGTAGAAAGGTAATGCTTGCAGGCACTAAGCTAGGACATACTGTAACACAGAGACTTGTTTCATTTTATATGACAGGTTCAGTTTTCTTTTGATTTACAGAGAATCTGGAGTAACTAAAAGGCTGGTATTATATTGAGATGAAACCAAAATTCCTGCATTTTGTTCAGGAATTGAAAAACTTAGAAAGCTGGAGAAGAAACATCACGAAGTGAAATTGTGTACATTTTTCTCCAATGAAGCAGAAATAAGTTTTATTGCACTACTGTCGTTGTGGGACACGAAAGAAAGATGAGAGACTCCAAATATTTTAGAAGGCAGAAAGCATAGAAAAAAAGCTTTATTGTCTAATTCTTGATACCTTTTATAAGGTGTTCCGATACAGACTTAATATGATTGGTGAATAGGAATGACACCTCTCTTTGGTTAAACTAGAGAAACAGCAAAACACCACCCGGAGAAAGATTTTTTTGAGAAAGGATAGTTGTTTGCCAAGATTGTTTTGAGAAGAAGCTTTCTTGAGAAATTTTCCCTTGGGAAAAAGTTAGCAGCTGCTAGCAGGCTAAAGTCTCTCAGACCCAGAAATATTAGGCCCACACACTACCATAAAGAAAAACCCAATACGAGCAATATCAATTAAAGCAAAATGATCAAATCTGAAGTTACCTGTGTGGGGTGGATGTCTCTCTGGAAGAATCAAATGTTGAAAATTTATGATACATACAGCCTCTGCTCCTAACCACCTATCGGACACAGCTCGAATGTAATATTGAGAAGGAAGAGGTTCAAAAATTGGGATTGTGAACACCAGCAGCTGAGGTTCTTTAGTAATGACCTAGTGCAAACATGTAGAGAATAATTACTGCACAGAAAAACCAGTAACTTAAAAAATCATAGTTTGCCTCACTTCCATAAGCATTGCTAACACAAAACAATAAAGTATGTGTGCAAAGATTTACGTCTTTTTAAAATATTTTACTGCCTAGAATAAATTTTTCCATAATCTTCAAAAGATAAAAATAATGCTGGCTCTTCATCTTGTTCTTTAAAAGACAAAAGCATTACAGTCTTTCTAAATCACCTGAAAATAACTGTCCCAGCAAAGGAGGAAGAAAAAAAGGGACATTTGAGCTTAGAAAACACTGTTGTGGAAGTCCAAGCTGATCAAGTACATCTGAATTTGAAAGCTCTACTACTGATTTGAAAACCTGCTTAGGGAAAAATACTGTTCCTACTAACTTTGCTTTTGAATTGCTATGAGATTCTGAATGAAGTCCATTACCTGTTTTTTTTGAATGATGAAGTACTCTGAATGATAAATGTGATCATTGGTAGGGTCTTCTACCCAAATCCACCAGGGCTCTCCAACACTGCCATGTACCTTTATGAGTAGAAAAGATAGCTTTTAGTTCTTAGGTTTGCTAGAAATAGTGGATGTATTTCTGAATGACATAGGCTCATAAAGGAATACAGAAGTACAGAAATGAGAGGTTACAGAAAAGGAACATTTTTAATCAGATCAGTCTGCCTAAGGATTATGGTTCAATAAGGGTTTGCTTAAGGTACATATAATATAAATGGACATGATATAAATGCAACTGAAGGTAGCGCCTCAGCTGTTTATGAATTTCTTAACTCTAAGAGTTCCCTCTAGGCTCCTAGGAAAAAACATATTCTCTTTATTCCTCCCTGTGCTTTTGCCTTGGGGTTCTGTATAGAGGATTGTTGTTTGCAACTGTCTGCTCAATTTTCAGTCAAAAACATTCTCTCAGGAAAAAAATGGACTCTGAATTGTGACATTCTGCTCCTCTCTCTCATCCCCCTCCCCTAGAAAGATACAGTAAGTGCATTCAGAAGGCTGTAGATGTAGACATTGCTACAGGTGAGTGAGAAGAACACAAATAGAGCCATCACTTGATGATTTCCTTGCCATCTGGCAACGTGTCTTTTGAAACCTAGATTTGTTTGCTTTGTTGTGCATCTTACTTTGCAATGCCAGCAATGCCAGAAATCACAACTAGGTATGATGCTAAATTAAGATTTTTTGTTTCTTTATCAGAATAATTAATCTTTGCCAGTGTACAAGCATTTTACTTAAATATCTCAGAAAACAAGGAAAATGCATGATAAAGAAGTATGGAAGACATACTACTAAATGAATGCAGATTTCTGGTGTTTCTGATGAGGACTGTGATAACTTGCAAAACCTGGAGATGAAAAAAAAGTTGGAATTTTTCCTAAACTTAACAGAAAAAAAGACAAAGTGCATAGTTGCTTTTAATGGCAATTTTAATGCTCCAGGAATCTGGTATTGATTCACACAGCACACATTATTTTCAGCATAATTCATTACTGTGTCTGTGTCAGGAAACAGTCTGTATTGGTTTGTGAAGACAAAACTACGCACAAAAAATAAAACGAAGGTGCTTTTCTTTCTTTTTTACCACTGTTGCACAATGGAAAAATAGATGGACAGTCATTCATTTTTATTACATTTGAATTTCACTTCCAGCTTCATTGGGAACTGAAGCAGTGAAACTGAAATGACAGAGGTGATATCTTGAAAAGTGACAGTGAGACCATTATTTCATCAGGGTTTAGGAGGATTTAAGAGAGATAAGAATTACAGAAGGCAACTAAGTTCAAAGCTCAGAAATTTTATTAACTGTAACTATATTTGTTATTAACTGTAATAGCAACCTAATTTTGGAAAGTCCCATGAAAAAGCTAGATAGGGTAAGTAAGATAATCTGGGAACAAGAAATGCAACATCTTCTCCAGAAATGATTCTCAAGAACTCTGGGGAGCTCTTAAGAACTGGCCCATATCTGTATTTTGGGCAACCATCACCCTAAAACTATATGTCTAATATATGACTCAGCTAATTAATATTACTTATTATTCTGCATTTTTGCTGGACTCCTCCTGGATGCATTAAGGCTTAATTGCTCTGTCTGGGTATGTTTATAGTCCTTTTTCTTTTAACAATAGAATAAAAATCTGGGATTTGGCTCACATGCTTTTACTGAACTAAAGGGCTCCCTGTACTGAAAACTAAAGATCAAGTTGATGTCGTATCTCACAACTACAAAAACATCTCTTCTTTCTCTTGTAACGTCAGGTGCAAAGTTTGTGATGAGATAATTATAGAATTAATAATCCAGGCAAAGGAACAATCTTAAAACCACAAAATGTTAGCCAAGCAGGGTAATTCAGCAGGTAATTCATGGTATTTAAAGTTTTCATAACTGGTTTTATTTGATTACTGCAATTCTTCACATGGAATTTTTTAGCAGTTAACTTTTGTATGAATTACAGGTATACTGGTAATTTTCTATAGCAATCTTCTGAGAAGCTTGTTAAAATAATGTGATAGAGAAGCAGTTTTAGAGTGTCTGTGCAGTTATTAATTTTCAGAGACTATTAAAATTTAACAGCTTTAATTATTTACTGTGATAGAAGCTTCATCTACTGAAGAAACAGGAAAATCAACACCACATTACAAAAATAAAAAAAGGGAAAAAAACTTTTCCAAGTTTTTATGATTACCAATAAAAAATTTCACATAGAATTTCACATTTCCATAAACTTGATAAAACAAGCACAACGGTTCCAAAACAATCATCAAAAAAATATGTAGAGGGGTCATGGCAGAAAATAGACTCGTGACAAAATTTTGCTCTAAATTTAGAAGTTCAGAATCAAAACAACAGCAAAATTTTGTGTGGACCCCTTTTAAAATTGTAAAGATATAGGACCTAAGTGTTTTAGAAAAACCTGACAGTGGATTGAGAAATTACTCTGTATTAAGATAAAGCTTAATATGAAGAACAGTAATTTTTTTTGTCTTTAGCAGATTACAGGTAAAGTGGATGAAAGACTGAACAATAAAAACTTGTTTCAATCCTAAAAAGTAATGCTTTGTTTTCCTTCTGAAGTATTGCACATAAATAAGGCAAAAAAAGATATTCATGTTATAATTCATGTTAGGAATCCATTCAAATATTTCTTCAATAACTCTAGGTGGCAAGCAAAATCAAACTTTCTATATTTTGATTGCTAATTCTCCCATTTATAAGATAACTTGGTGAAACTTCCACAGGAAAATAAAATACCTTTCATCAGGGAAAATAAATTCTAAATAAAACTCTCATTTTATTACGATTAAGGAAAAACGGTAATCTAAGGGATTTTAAAATTAATTTTTAATAAAAGAACAGATACTTAATATCCACATTTCAAAATCATTTATCTTAAGCATAAATCTCTTAAGTCTAAAAGAAGAAAGCTATGCTTGTCCATGGAGGTATCTTTTTTTCCTTTAGAAAGTTTCAGAAGTAACAGCAACAATACAATGCCCCCATGTGGACATTTATGTTTCATTTAGATTTATTTTAAATGTCTTTCTAATGAACAGATTCTGAATCAAAGGATGTGCACATTGCTAAATGTGTAACTGGTACAACTCCTTTCATATACATTTGCACTATAAAATACAGATGAACATAAATCCAAACATATCTCAGTTCTTTTTGTTCAGACAAATCCCAGCAGAGGGATATATTCACTGATATTGTGAATATATATTTGTGAAGCCAGGAGGAGCAGGAGGTCCTGGCATACATGAACTGCATTTCAAGGCTTTGCTGTATTCAACATTCATCCATAGTTCAGACAGCCATTCATGTCTCCCTTTCTCTTGCTTCTCCTTTCTGGGCACATAACTCTAATCTGTGTGTGACTACTGCAAATATTTAGTATGAAGCATTTGCCTCAATGTGTTGCACACAACCCAATCTTACAAGGATTACCAGATCATAAAGGTCATCACATTCCTATTATCAACTTGGCTTTTTAGCTAAAATATATATATATATATATATATATATGTATATTTTATCCAAACAGCTATGCACTCCCAGTGATCATCTCCTTTACTGAAGCTAAACTGGTGCTTCCCATCTTTCCTCCTCCTCCCTCTTTTTTTACCTGGTCATTCCACGTGAAGTCGGGAGCGATGTTCAGCCGAACTCGGAGCACTGTGCGGGTGATTGGCTGGATCGTTGCCTCCATTATGATGGAGGGTATTTGATGGACACACTGTTTTACCTTTAACCCAATTTTCACATGATGCAGCATATGACCTGCCAAGAAAACATTAGGTGTAACGAATTTGCATTTCCAGGAAAAAGCATACAATCCTGACTTTCAAATAGGCTTTTAGAGAGAAGTATTATTGCTTGCTTGTTTGCTCCTGGGTAGGTAAATGTCTGACTCTCTTGACCTGGCATGTCTGAATATTTTGTAATACTTAACTTGAATTAGCAATTTAGAGCATTGAAAAATCAGTATTAACCCCCTTGTTGGCTATAACTAAAGGGTTAAAATAACTATTAAGAATTCACACTGAAAACATTATGTCAAACTAGTTCCCTCTCCTTCACTGACTTTTTGACCAGGCTCTTACCAAGCTGTATAATTCTTTTTCAGGGCACAAATACCACCTTTTTACTTAATTTGAACTTCTACTATTTCTGTGTAGTGATTCAAAGCAGACAGAATATTTTTCATGAAAATGAACAAAGGTACTTGACAGGTTAAAAATGCACAAAAGTAAGTATCTCACAGAAGCTCTAATCTGTCAGAATATACCAGTGTGTAACTCAGACAAAGGAAAAAATAATGTTGCAAATTTTTGTTTATTTTCTATTGTAAACATGGTAACTAAGGCAATGAAGTGATTCTATTTATTTAGAAAAATGCCATACTTGTATTTTACAGCTCTGTTGTATTTTAAATTTCTGTTCCCTTGCTCTTCATTTTGAATATAAAACAAAGTATGTAGTATAATTTTTTTTAACTGAAATTATTCCACCCTCTGGCTTATTTAGGAAAATACAGCTTATTTACTACATTTTCACTGAAACTGTTAATGTAATTATGTGGAGCATATTTTAGATTTTAATTGTGATGGTCATAAATACTCCCCATTAAAATCTACTTTACCAATTGCTACCAGTATTTTCTGGTATCATTACGTGATATTTTCTGGTATCATTATGTGGTTCTGCGCGCACTTACCCATTTAAACATTAAAAAAATTAAAAAGAAGTCCTAGTATATGAATTATGTGCAAAGTGAAAAGACGATACAAATGTTTTCTTGCAATTACAAGACATTTATGAGGATAGCATCTTGAAACTGCTATTTTTTTTAAATTGGTATTAAGTTTCCCTTTTCAATTTTTCTTATTTAACAAATTGGCAGTTAGATTTGCCTCACACAGGTGTTTATACTGTGAAGTAATGAATAGTGACCCTGGTTAAGAATCAAACCCCTAACCAAAAGTTTTAATATATACTTAATCAGTTTAATTTGCAGTCAGGAAAATAATTTCACCTCCAACAAGTGGGTTATTAGAAACCAAACTCCTTATGTTGGTACACTTTGATGATAAATGCAGTGTTACAGCATACTTGCACAGCAACTAGCTTTTGCAATTAGAGATAAAACTTCAGAAATCGTGTTAAATAAAGGCAGACGACAAATATTCAAAGATATGACTCAAAAAACCTATGTAGGCAAGTATACTTTTCATGGTAAAAATTACTTTATTTATCACAATGGGTGAGGTGAACTGTGTTTATACAGGACAGCACTGAGGCTCTTTTACAATTATGTGTCAGGGGAAAATAAGGCTCCTCTCCCAACTTCTACAAAATATGATAAAACTCTCTCCAACTAAGCCCCCTCTTTTTTTTCAGTAGGCACATTATGAGAAACCACCAATGGCATTTAGGAAATACTAAAAACCTCTGAACAAAAGCTGGTTAAGAAAATAGGTATGTCTAAAAAAAAAAAAAAAGGAATAAATTTTGCTGAAGTGTTTGTCATCCGCGTTCTGAAAAAAAAAGGGACTGTTTATCTCAGCTAACACAGTAATTTCCTGGCTTTCTGGAAACTCCATGGCTACATTGCAATAGCTCATAGATTGGTGTTGATCAGTTCTTGGTACCCTGGAATCCAGGATCTGTGCACACAACATGCTCTCCCACCCATCTGATGCTTTCATCTCTTCTTAAGCTCTGGGCTGAGTTAGCCAGCTAGCTCCTGTCTTTGTTACTCTCTCTTCAAGGTCCCAATAACATTTAAACAGCAAGAAGT
This sequence comes from Aegithalos caudatus, assembly GCA_013389925.1. Lineage (NCBI taxonomy): Eukaryota > Metazoa > Chordata > Aves > Passeriformes > Aegithalidae > Aegithalos > Aegithalos caudatus. The sequence goes on along the minus strand of WEIU01013279.1, from coordinate 10,527 downwards.
ACTAAGACTGAAACTAGCCCAGTGGAGTGAAAAACAAGGCAGTACCTGGAAGTTGTGCCTTTTCTCATTTCAACACGGCTTAGAATTCAAAATAAAAATAAGGTGGCTTCCTTCACATGCCTCAGAAGGAGAGGCCAGACAGGAGGAAGTCTGCCAAGTAACTACATCACAGAGATACAGAGAACAACTTCCTTTGATATTTGTAAGGCTGAAGAGCATGAAATATCATTGTGTAGGGTCAGCAACGACCTTATTTGCACAGTCAAATGCCATGTCTCGTCTACTTTCAAACTACGTTAATATAAACCAAAACCAGACAAATTGCAGGTATATATAAATACATCTCCATCTTGTAAATACTGGTTCAATACACTGAAAGAAGAAAAACTGGTTTTGTATTTTTCACACAGCAGTTCCTGCTTCTCAAGTGAAGGTATGGGGAGAAATAACAAAAAACCCCAAACCCAAACAAAACAAAACCAAAAACAACTGCCCAAACTAAAAACAGCTCTACAAAACCAAACCAGAACAAAATAAAAAACCCACTGATACAATTAACGGAAAAGAACACTAAGCACTAAAAGACATCACAAATACACAAAAAATTAACAGATGTGAATTAAAAAGTGCTATAACACTTCTGAATAAAAAAAATACAGTTAGCAGCTCAAACAAAATGTAATGCTTTTAATATATTTAATAATATATTAAAATGCAGTTAAAGTAAGCATCTAGAATTTTGTCATAATCTTTTGGTTTAACTTATTAAATGAAAATATAGCCTCTAATTCTGCAAGCTTTTTACATATTTATTTAACTTTCTCCAGCCTAGATTAGGCAGATAACAAAGTTTTCTAAGCTAGGAATGTACTTCTCCTGCAAATGAAAGAAATATTAAGTTTGACATGACAGCTTATAAGCAGTGAGTATGAATGGCATTTTTATTCTAAAATTAGATTTTTCAAAAAATGTCTGTTTATCAACAGGTTGGCAATAGCAGGTGCAAATGAAGTTCAAATTAAAAAAATACACTAAGGAAAAAGAAATGCATTACAAGTGAATTTTTTTTTTACTTCAACCAGGTGGTGGGCAGTTTATGCACAACAGTTTATACAGACTTACTAGAAATTGTCATTATGTCTATCAGTAGGCTTGTGGATTTTCTCATTATTGGACTGTCAAATCCTTAAAAAAATTCCATTAAGGTCTGTTGCAGTGACACCAGTGACAACGAATTCTCCATGTTCAATGAAAATTAATGCAGTCTTTCAGAAGAAAGCCATTTACTGATAGCATACCTGGATATGATTATCTGGTTTTATTCTCTTTCACATTAATACTTTTTATAAAAAGGCCATATTGTGCCAGCTGGCAAAAGTAAACAGATGCCTTTTATAGTAGTGTGTTATGTAAGGTGGGCAGAAAGGGAAGCACACAGGTCAACATAAATATGTATACATACACACATATATATAATTACTTATCAATAGACATCTCCTTTCCATCTGTGTTCTGTAACTACCAGGACACGGGCTGGCCTCATCCTCAGAGCTGTGCCATCTTACAAGCTGTGGAGACTGGAAAAGACCTTGTTTATCGGACAAACCATATTCATGTGTGGTACGTGGCTACATGGCTTCCAGACCAGAGTGGGAATACTAATTCATGGCTCAGATTTAGTTCTTACTTGCCCATTGGTTTCTAATATTTTAAGCAGAACAGCCTCACTGGTTTCTCACCTATTTCATCTTTCCTCATGTCCTTCAGCTTGTCTATGGTGAGGTTCTTCTCCTCCAGCTTGGAGAGGACGGATGGCGGCAGCATGGAGAACTGCCTCAGAGGGCTGACCCAGCCCCACAGGCGCTTGTCAATGACCTTGCTGAGGTTCAGCAGCCGGTACGTCATGGCAGGCCAGCGCTTCCTCAGGGCAATCTCAAAAAGAGCTCGAACAATACGAGCTGCGTTCTGGAAAGTGAAGAGGAAAAAAGAAAAAAGCAAAACTGTTGTAATTCTCTCAATATTTTTTGTAAAATGAAAAGGATACCATAGACTCATCTTTGACAAACCATAACAATAGATTTTCCTATTTGAACTAATTTCAAACATTTTTGAAAACTATTTTTTCCATCACTGCTTAGTGGCAGAACTACCTCATGGCTGCATTCTGAAATTATGAAAAGCATCATGTGCAACTAATTAAAATCGTAGTGTCAGGTCTGCCATAGAACTTTGATCACGGTTATGCTAACATTATGCAGTTCTAAATTTATTGTGTATCAATCACTTCTGAAGCAAATTCACTTAATATACCTCCCATACAAGAGACAAATTCTCTTAATATGGAAATTCCATTTTTTTTATTTTCCAGTTTATGCTTCTACAATAGCATCCCTTTTCACACTGTATTTCACAACATTTGCACAGAAGCTTAACAGTAGTGACTTTTTAAAAACATTTTACTATATTCTGAGAATAGTGCATAACCAAACTTTACAAATATGCTTTGGACTTGGAAAAATAATTATTAACATAAGTTTGAATGAGGTCAGTCTTTTCCTGAAAACCTAAGTTATGATATTCCTTTCATAAACTTTTCAAGCTGTATTATGAAGCTATGCTTTTTTTTTTTTTTTTTTTTTTTTTTTTTTTTTTTTTTTTTTTTTTTTTTTTCTTTTCCCCTACCAGTACTATGTCTGGATTAGGAATTATGTTCTTGATTCATTGAATAGAATATAATCATTCCCTACTGGCTCTGCTATGCCAACAGGAATAAAAAATAGAAAATTATTTGGTTGTGATAGGAAGCATATGTTACTAAAGAAGCATTCCTCTTATTAGAAAGGATGAATAATTTTCTTAATAGTAACTATCCAAGTAAAAAAAAAAAAAATCACACTTTGTAGCACTGGTTCCACAAGTACAGTTTATGAAAATCTGAGAAGAAGACCATGTTGCCTCACTAAACATGCTATAAATGAGACAGACAAATAAAAACAATTGCCTTGAAAGCAAAGATTAAAAGGATCATACTGAAAATGATTTTGCTGTGCAAGTACCACAATTTTTATGGTGTTCACAATCAATTCAGCATTTTCTCATTTATACCCATATATGCTACAAAATACAAACATTTCTGAAGAAGGTTATGCAACCATGAAAATGTTGCTAAAGACTATGTATAATTTTGAATATTTGAATCTCATCTTTAGTACCAACCAAATGCAACTTTTAGATTAACTCTTTCCAAAGCAGTCTTGTAAGGATGAGAGAAAAATAATTCTATGCAACATCTTTGCTGACTGTTAAAAAAAAAAAAAAAGAGTGAGAGAGAGACAGGCTAAAAGGTACAACTTTTTGGGTGTCACAGTTGTCTAAATAAATCACTGTGTCCTGTCCCCCTACATACATGCCCGTGTGGTAACTAAACATGCTGTGTTACAATCAACCCTTTAGGTGTCGAATAAGCCAACAAATACACAGTATATAAATCTGCACATTTTTTGCTAGATTACATTTAGCAACAGAGTTATAACAGCACATCCTTTGTGAGTAAACCAAGGCATTATGTTTTGCAGAATGAAGTATAAATACACACAAAGCATAAAAATAGATTACAACAAATTTTCACATTTAGAAAAACCTGAAATTTAGAGAATATAGTTTCTGTGCAATCACAGAGCAACTAAATATAATAAGACTACAGGGGTAATACAAACAAAACTGGACATTCATAATTGCCATAGTCTCCCAAGGTAGCCTTTTGCAGAACTTTTTTTACTCAAGTGATAGAGCTCACATGCATGCATAAGCACAAGGCTCTGATTTTCAAATAAACTTGCACAAAAAGGTACAAGAAAGATGCAGATCAGGGCCTACTTGTATAATTGTAAATATTTGGGAGAATTAAAACAGCAGAAGACAGCAATAAATACGTAGAAAATACTATTTTTACCTGTGCAACATATGCAGAATCTGAAATAAGGGAGAAGCTGTCCATCTCCCCTCTGCTAATGTATGTTTGAAGGAGGATATTAATTTTCCCATAATTGTTTTCCACACCTCCTGGAGCAGGAAGTTCACAGAAATCATTCAGTAGGGTATCTAGCTCTTCTATTTCTTCTTCTCTTACCTAAAACACAATTACACATTATGAAGAGGCTGAAGCAATTTGATAAAAAATTTTTACACTGAAATTAAATTTTCCTTATAACACAGTTTTATTACTTTTAAATGGAGTCTCTAGTTTAAAGGAGAAAAAAAGAAGAAAAAAAGCAATAAACCCACATCTTCCACAATGTAGCTAATAGACCATAATTGAAACTATCTTAATAGTGACACAATTACATTTTGTTATTCATCACCATCTATTAAGGTTGCCATTGACATACAAAAATTTGATATGCCACAGAAATTGAATCCTGTGACCTTACCATCCTTCTTCTGATGAGATTTTATTTTTTATTTGACCAGAGTAAAACTTCTGTCCATCTGGATTAGGGCAATCTTGAATTAACATTAAATGTACTCATTATAGTCACCCAGTTTGCATGTGGTATAATACATTTTTAAACTCACAACTGTGAAGTACTATGATTCATCATATTAAAATTTTCACTGTTAATAAGATTAAGTCTTAATATGAGTAAAGAAATATTAATACCTATGGTTTGAATAATGCATAACATTTCACAATCTAACTGATGACCCTTACATGGCAAAACTAGCATAAATCTACATATTCTTTGACTTACTGATAGTCTGTTAGTGTAAAACTTATTTAAAGAGGGTAAATGTTTGGTCCCTGCAGGGAACCATCTGAAAGTAATTTTCATTTGGACCCAACTACTTGACATACAAAAGACCCTAAGACAATTGGGTTAAAATCCCCAACTTTCTAGTCACTAATCTCACAGGAAAGACAGACAAGAAATACAGAACCATCATAGATGACTCCACTTTCAGGGGAATACTATGTTCTGCTTACAACAGCATTTTTGATTTTTTTTTTCTGCTCTTGCATAGCACAGTACAGGTCTAATCAAGATCTGTATTTCAGCTGCTGGTGAGTTATGTATCTCAAAATTCAGAGTTTTTAAAGGCATTATGGAAACATGATTCATTTATCAAAAGTAACAATTTCTACCACACAGAGGGGCAAATCCTGAGTTATCCTTGTGAAAACCAGTTACTAACTTTAACATTCAGAGCTGCACAGCAAATGAATCACAAAAACCTGGAAATGACGATGCACTGATACAATATAAATCTGAGAAATTAAACTAGAAAAACTGCTTTAGTCAAGAAGCATCACTACTAACTTTCTTACAAATATAGATACAAAGATAGAAACATATCACATCATATTTTCCATATGCTTTCCTTTTAAATATTAAATTACGCTAAATTTAGATCTAGTCAAGCAATATCACTACCATAAAAAAACCCTTCTAGCTTGAAAATGTTCCATGTATGACTGTGAAACCTCACTGCTTATTATCTTCTATAATAGAAGAGATTACAGCAAAATAGAATTTCTCTATTAGATAAAGAGACGGTAATACCCAGACAATGTGTGCAAATATGTAAATATGTAGATGGTGAGGGATTCACACTGCCAGCTCGCAGAGCCAGGTGAATGGGAGCCAGCTCTGATCTGCAAGTTGTATAATTGTGGTAAAATGGCAATGAGCCCAAGCTAACAAACCCTGTGGAGCCTGGCTCATACCTCTGTGAGATGGAAGCATGGGCAAACAAGCTCATGCCAGCTTGGAATGTATTGCCTTGTCTCCTACCCACACAGGAGGCAAAAAGGGCGGTGGGAATTGAACTGAGTCCAATGGAACAGTAATCTTCTAGCCTGCATAAAATCTGTTATTACAACTTTCTAGATTTCAGATTTGAATTTATGAGAATTTATCGTTCTGCCAAACTAATACATCAGAGCTCACTTCAGTGAGTCCTGCCTCATTCCTGATAAAGCAAACTGTTCAGGGAGACATCCAATAATGCTTTAAACTTCAAACAGAGAAACGATCTCATCCCTAGGCACACTATTCAAATGGACACTTAGCTTCAACTGTTAATAATTGAAGAGCTGAAATGTTCTTAAAAACATTTAAAAGAATTACTCAAAGATCCATAACTAGTTATTAAATGTGCACTATTGTTCAAGCTGAACTATGTATAAATTTGAGTGAGAGCACATTATGTTTACTTAGAAAACATTTTATAATGGTGCTTAGCATTTAACAGAACTTGTGTCTGTAGTCAATATTTATAGAATAAGTATTACAGAAGTGTCTAGTGTCAAGACATTCTTTAACTTTACCTTTATCTGTTCAAACTCTTCTGCTTTTGATACTATAGCAAGAATATCGCCTTCGGTTTTATGAGCATCAAACAATTCATTGAAAGTCTATTAAAAATAAAAAGAATTGATTTGTCACTGAAAATAAAAATACACATATAGCAGGCAATGAAGTAACCTTAGTCAAGAGTTTAAAAGGCATAGAAGGCTAAAATGAAAGTTACTGGAAGCCCAGGGCGATGCAATTTAAACAGGAACAAATTCCATAATGAAATTTCAGCAGTTTCAGAAAAACCAGTCCCTCCCAGTGCATTAGCCACCCCAAAATCAGGAAACATGAAACATGGCCATTTAAAGAAAAGTCTAGGACATATGGGACTGAATAAATATGTGAGACTAATTATACACAGTGACAATAAACAGTTAAAAATTATTAATGCTGAGTCTTTATCTTTTATTCAATAAAAACATTTAATTTGATATAAAAGAAAATGTTTTAAGATTAGTGTGTAGGTCAAAGCAAGTATCCAATACTATAAAATTTTGTACATATTTACAACACAATCTGATTACAGGGCCAAAAGTTGCTCAAGGTTGTCAAGATGATAGGACTTTCTCCCAGAGGTCATCTGTTATCAGACGCTACACTACAATGTGCTATCATGTACTAATGGCTGCACACACCACGAATAAAAAAATGTTTTTTATAATTCTCCTAAAAGTCAGAAAGACTACAGAAACTTCATATTTCACTTTACACTGAATCTAATTTTTCAGTATTGCTTGATATTTAGTTCCTTTTTCCTATGTCCTCTCTACACATTTCAGTAAATACGATTTGAAAATACAGTGAACAAATCAGCTACATATTCTGTAATATCTTACAACTATTTTAGGTATACGTTAAAAAAGAAGCAAAAAACCCTCCAGAAACAGGACATCATCTTTTACCTCTATAGTATTGTATTTAATATAGTAGTGGCTGGCAGTTCTGCCTAAATCTGTTGAAGAAAAAAAGCCAGTCCGTTCTTCAAAGCGAATCATGCGGGCTTTGTCCAGTTTTCTGCCAACTTCAATAACCAATTGTTCTCTGTGCTTTTCTAGACCTGGATCCATCTAGACATGAAACACACATATTTATTTGCATAAAAGAAGTGTTAAATAAATAATTTTCTTGAGACAACCCAGTCACACAAAGTCAAAAGTCAAAAATCTGATAAAAGGAAGGTACAGTTATTAAGTCATGATTTTCTTAAGATCTCACTAATAACAGTTACACTGACGTTACTGACCAAAACCTGTATGTAGAGGATAAGATAATCAGAATAAAAGTTCTTTTACAATTATTTGTGACTACCAGTACAATAGAGACCAATATTATTTATGAAACAGTAGCAGGATTATGAAACAAACTTACATTGACATTTTTGCAAGATGTTTTAATGATTACATATTCTTCATTAAATCATCACTACTGAATCACTCCACAAAAACATGTCATGTTATGGCCCCTTCTGTTTATGAAAATGGCTGAAGATATGCCTTCCTCTGTAGCTGACACGAGGATGGCTTTAATTGCATCAATAATAGATTAAGCTTCAAATTGCATGGCTTAAATGTTTCCTAGCAAAAAAACTTTAACATCCCCAAAAGCCTTTTGTATGTTTAATTGCGATACTGTAATTAGTGAGTTACAGATGTTAAAAACACACCAAGGAGCTTCCTGTGCCCAACACCACCTCTATTAATATCAAAGTTCAGGAACTTGGACATTTTGTCCAACTAATAATGCACATTATTTCATTAGTACATAAAAGGCTGGGCAAAACTCCCATCTGAGTAGGACTGCTGTGTAATTGTGTGTTTCCACATCAGCCACCTGGGATACCCACACTGACAGGGATGAGTGAAAAGGGATTCATAGTTATGTTAACCTTTTGGTATATGTGCACCTGAGATATGGCTCTAATTAGAGAAGCAATAATCAGTTGAAAAGACTAAAACCCTGTTCTAGTCCACAGGCAGTATTCTTATTTCAGGGCTTGTATATAGTTCAGATTTCCTACAGAATAAGTCATACCAGCCCTCTTAGTAAATCTGAAACAGAGATATGTGGCGAAAACAGCAAAAAGGAGCAGGCTCTAAGAACTGTTATGCCTTGGTTTGCTCTGGTTTTCCATTGGCCAGGATTCAGTTTCACCTTTGTGCAGAAGTACAGCAGCTCACGGATGGGGAAGCTGCAGACAAACATAGTCATCTCCACAAAGCAGCTGCGAGACCAGTTCCTAATATTCCACGTTTGCCAGTTACCCTGAAGCTGTTTCTCCTTAGTTATGGCTTGCCTTAGTTTCAAGTCAAAAGCTAGGATGGCAAAGGTCTAGACTTCTTTTCTCAATAGTAAGTCATGCACTGAGGTCATATTTCAGAGCAGAGTTGGTTAAAAAAAAAAGTGATCTAGATGCCAGATGTTCAACATTTCTTAAATCTATTGTGGGGGAAAAATTAAAAAAAAATATCAAAATGACTCCCTTTTCCTTTGGCAGTCCAAAGTACATACCAATCTTTTGCCTTATATAAGAGCTAAAGTTGCAACAGCACGCTAACATTTTTTACAAAGTTTTAACTGCAAAGGAAAGGTCACCGACTTGAAAAAGCTGTGAAACAATATTTGACTTTGGAGAATCCATGGTTAGAACCCTTCTTGTTGAACTTGCATAATTAGAAATCCTCAGAATAAAGGATCCAGCCTAGAACAGCTTTAAGCCATTCCCTTTAAAATGAGCCTTGGCATGTCATCAGTAAGAAACTGAACAGGTCTGGAGTATGCGTATAGAAATTTAAGAATGCATGATAAAGTACATTACTATTCATGATAAAGTACGTTATTATCCAGACTGTTTTCTCTAACTTACTGAGAGAAACATTGGGCACAAGCTCCTCTAATTTTTATATCTAAACGTAAGTTTTATAGCGATAAAAAGCTCTGCTTAACTGTGGGAACACCATAGGGTGAAACCAAAAGGAGGAGAAAATAGACAAAGGAGTTTATTTAATCCAGGCACCTTTTCATTGCAACCCCTGTATGAGAAGTACAAAAAAATGCCTGTCATTCATACTACAGGCTTCACTAATACAACATTTGCATTTGCTCCACTTTTTCATTCCATTCTTTGTTTTCTCTTGCTGCTCATCATTAATTTTGGCCATTCTCATGAATCAGTATAAAGCATTATTGGCATTTCTGGCAAACAACTTGATCACAAATCAAAGCAGTGGACCTGCAGTAGCCTGCTCCTTGGTGTAGCCCAGAAAGATCCTGGAGACAATGTGGGGTACCAAAGATGTGCATCCTATTGTGTAGGTGGCCTAAAGTAATTACTAGATGTGGTGAGCACCAGTGGAAATGGAGTGGGGAATGAGTTTGCATGATCTCAGTGTCATCAAACAGCCAGGAAGTGTGATCCACGAGGGATATGGGGATTCTGAATGGATAACACTGACTGTTGGTAAAAACAGAAACTGGCAAACTGCAGCATTATAAAATACACTAAGACACCAATTACGAAAACTGGTAGACCAGAATGGTCTACCTGACCAAAGCTTTGGTTATACCTGCACCTGCCCTATAGCATCCATATACTCTCTATCACACATAAACTTTGACTTTTAAAACTGGTTTATCTAGAAAACAAGGGGATTTGTATTGGTTTTGCTCCTACATGAACGTGTAACACTTCACATTGATATAATTTGTTGCTGCCTTAACTCAAAATATGAATGTCTAGTATTAGCATATCAAATTAAAAAGAGTAGAAAGAAGGTTAGTGGAAGAATATAACAAGTGTTGGCAATCCTCACTTTCTCAGCAGCTAAAGAGAAACACTAGAGCAGAGGGAAGTGGAGAAACTCCAGTTCATTATTTTTAAAACTTATTAAAAATATTTCTGTTAGTGTTTTATTGCTTTTTGCACCACTTATTATCACCATGGTTACATTTTTTTTAATCTAGAATTTGATAGTAAAACAAAAAAGGGAATTTATGTTAATGGGACAACAACATTCTTCTCACTAGAAAATCAATTTTCACTTCTCATTTATCTATTACTTTGTGGTCTGTGTTATATACTGTAATATTAACATATGGTAAGGTATTATATGGCTTTTTTATAGAAAAGAAATTTGAGATGACCAGAGGTCTAAAGGTGTCTGTAGAAGCTTCC
>WEIU01013254.1:41592-60420 GCA_013389925.1 Aegithalos caudatus | reverse complement strand
GATCATCACTGTGCCAAAAAACCTGAGAAATTTCCCAAAGATTTAATTAATTTAGGAGACTTGACTCTACTGGATCAAAGGGAAGGAGTGGCCAAGGTCAGACTGTTAGAAATACCATAGGTTTATTACTAGTAAAATACAGGTTAACCAGTATGACAAATAATCACAGCAGGCTGTCCAACTTCAAGGTGCAGGAGACACCATAAAAATTTTCTGCTAGTGAAACATGGAAAATTGTTATTTTTCAGAACCCAGAACTAGAACTTGGGATTTGATCTAAATTTATCCTAAAGGAATTTTTTCTGATACTCCAAAGGAATGATCCAGCATGATTTTCTTTGTGTACTGAAAATCTCACTTCTTCTCTTTGCCTCCAGTGCAGGGGAGAAAAGATTTTTTCCTGTCTTCTTGCACATTATGGTTAGTAGTCTTGAAGAAAAGGTCATATTTTATGCAGTCTTAGTGCAGCCTACTTAAATAACTTCTAGGGAGAAATGAAATCTCTTTTTTCCCTTAAACCTATCTTGCTGTAAAACACCAGCCTTAATGGTTGGCTACACTATTTTCTGAGACTGTAAAAGTTACACAAGTAGTTCTCACTAATGTTAGTAGAAACAGGGTGCATAGCTTGAGGACAGATTATAGTCTTTGTCTTGTAGGACATGAAAATAATTGAGACTCTGTTGTCAAGACCTGAGTTTTTCTTTGAGTGCTAATGTGTTTTGGCAAGACACGTCAAAAGTATATCTCATACTGAAAGACACACATCCTGGAATGTTAGATGGGAACATACAAAACACACAAGTCACCAAGCAATTCATATCACTTTTGTGATCTCCACCATAGCCCAAAAAGCCTTTTGTTCAAGTGTGTTCAGCATTTTTCAGTTGATAAAAAAATGGTTATCCTTGAGGATGACATTTGTCATCTGTGCTAAGTAGTTATCACTTAAAGAGCTTAAATCACATCTTTTTACTACAATAATTAATGATTTTTTTTAATTTCAAAATAAATGTAAATAAATTTTATGGACAAAAATAATGTCCTTATTTTTTCATTTAGAAAAACACAAATATTTGTACAGTTTAAAGATCAGTGTGTGTGGAGGTTGTTTGTTAATTTAGACTCCCTTTTAAATCAGTGAGTGATAAATGTTTTAGACATTCTGTTTACTCCTTGAAAAGAATAATGTATTCATTGGTTTAACTCCATGTGTGTGCATCTCTTACCACTATGGTTTTTCTGTTTCTGTATTAGATTATTCATGTGATATTTGTGATGCAGAATAAAAACAATCAGTTTTGTGCTAGATTCCCAGTGTTTTTCCCAGGAATTAAGAAATCACTGTCTCTAATTCTGTTCATTCTTTGTCAAGCAGATATTATTTTAAATTTCCGAACAACATATGTCAGCAAGTCTGGCCAAGTGATATTTGAAGCAAGATCTATTTGTATCCACTATGTGACTACGTGGTTTATCATTGACCTAATTGCTGCACTTCCTTTTGATCTTCTTTATGCTTTCAACGTCACTGTGGTAAGTTCTAACCTGTCTTAATTCTTCTCTTTTTCAAGAGGGGTTTGCTGATGCAAAGTTTTTTTTCCCAGATCTGGAAACAAAAATTGAATTAACTAAAATGCCTAGGTGTCTTCTACACTTTGTGTTGTATTTTCAGCCCTGGCTGTATGAATTTTTTACCAATTATTTTTGGTTTGTAAACAATTGCATATATGTTAGCTTCATGTCTAATTACTGTACTCATACAGTTTGCTATCACTTTTGCTCTCTTGTGGTTCATAAATTCAGTCCTTAATTTTTTAAGACTCATAAATTTTTACTGTGGTAAAATAAATCATAGTTATGGTCAGCATGTTTGTTTAGCCAGGAATCCTCTTTCTCTTTACTCCTGGGAATTTTAGTGAAAAAAATGACAGCAAGACTTCTAATTTTTGTGTGTTCTAACATGTATTTCTTACAATTGTCATTTACTTTGACTTTGGTTTCAACTCATTTTTTTTAGGAATGTCATGACAAAAAGCTTAATCTGCTTTGAAAATGTTTGTTCTAAAATTGGGTGATGTCAAAATCATGATGGGTTACATTTGCCTTGACTTACTTATGCTAAGAGAAAGGTTTTTATTCTGCTAGCCCCATTGGATTTTGTACAGTAAGGATCTAATAAGCAAAATTGCAATAAACAAAGAAGCAAANAGTGAGTTACAAGCAGAGTACAGAGAGGATAGGATAAACACGTATCAGAAAAAATAAAACAACAAAAAACAAAACCAAAAGAATAGAAAAACACTAGTCAGGAAGGGTCCCATGTAAGGCATCATATTTGATTTTATGATTTCATTCCATTTCCTTCAATTAATTCCATTTTCATGTCATTTATTATAAAAAGAACCATCATTCTAATGCTGGTATAGATGCTTTTTGATATTTATAAGATAGTTAATAATTTCACAATGTTCACTGTTTCTGTTAAAAGGTAGGTAATCTATTTAAATACATTACTATCTCAGTTTATCCCTTACACTCAAACCAAACAGCCAGCATAATGTTGTTGGTTCAATTTCTATTAATAATTTTCATTAAATTAACTGTGTTTACTTTTTCTGTCAAAGACTAAATAAAAACCCTGAAAACAGCTTTATTTTCCCCCACCGGAAGGATTGATAAGCTTTCCATACTTAATTCTGGAAAATAAAGTACTATCCAATTATTATTTTTACAGTTAAAATATCACGATATTAAAAATGCTGCCATAATATGATTAATAAGCATCTCCTGTTTTACTTTTAAACTTTTTCCCTTAACAAGACCTCTGTATGATTCCTTGATGGGAACACAGTGCCTTACTCTATCATATCTCCTGTCGTGACAGGACTTGGCAACTGTTAATATAAACCTCAAGATAACAATGATTTATCAACTGTTTCAAGAACAGGGGGAGGTGTTAATCACATTACACTGTTTTCAGATTTCATGATTTAAGAAGCCATTTCCTCATGTCTGTTCTGAGATTTTCACTTTATCGGCTTTCAGACGTTGCCTCAACAGGACGGTGAGAAGGGGCATAAAGGAGCATCTCATTCCTTTGCTGCTCAGGCCCCAGCACAAAGGACAAACCCTTAGGGATGCTCTAAATTCTGCAAGCTATAGGTATAGTGCCATACATACCTACATATGTATGGCACATATATGTCATACCCTAGCTGGAGATTGATGGAGCCAGAGTGCATGTAAATGCTGTGGAGTCTTTTTGCTATCTTTGTATATGTTTTGAAAGAAACAAAAATTAAACTGTATGAGTTGGCTCTATTGCCTTTACACATTTACCTGGATTCTGCCCTACTATGAAAATCAGGGACTCTTTGGAGATCTGAGACCACAGGCACATTCCTGCCTATCCTCAGTGCATGCCAAGACCCCAACTCCTTCCATCCTTGTGTTCATCTGACATAAAGGATCCCTTAATTTGGGGAAATACGGTATCAAATGTTGCCATAAAAACCAGGTCATTAAGCACTAGCTAAAATGATTGAATTGCTCCTTTTTGAGTAGCTATCGAGAGTTGTAGAGCAACAGTATCATTTTTTTGAGGAAAAGCAACTAACCAGGTGGATGCAAAATGATTAAAAATCTCTCCCACTAGTCATTTCTTAAAATATATCCTGTTTCGTCACTAATTCACTTTTTTATGTAGGAGAAGATTCTTCCAAACAGAGAATTTCATCACTGGTTTGTAGCAAGTTTATTTTTTGTCAGTACTTCTCAGGACTATGCTGATTGAATTTGTGTTAGTCTCTGATAAAAATTCTGTCCCTGTCCTTTTGACAGAAAAAGGTTAACCCAGTTAGTCTAAAACTATTAACAAAATGGAAAATTTTGATGATTTTATATCTGTAGGCAAAGAAAAATCTAAACAGACACAAGTATGAGTGCTGACTCCTTATTTTGTCTTCCTAAATTTGTGACATAGAAAAAGAAGCTGCCTGATGGCATTTTAGATCTTCCAATGACATATCGGGCACAATACCAGAAAAGCATTTGGCATGACTAATGAGAAAATTCAGTGCAATAATACATGATTAATTACATCTGTGTTCAATTTTATGAAAAATTATTTTGAAATGGGGCAGTCCTTAAGCCTTAAAATGAAACCTGCTCCCACGTTAAAAAGAATATTAAGATATATGATTCACTGTCTTTATATCTGTAGCTTAACAAAAATGGTCAGAATTTAGGCCAGACTGATAACTGGCAAGGCACACATATAATTGTAACAGTCCTTTTGCAATTTCTTGTTTGTAGGAATCTAAAAAAAAAATAATTTCACCAAAACTATAATTATTTAGTTGTGTATGTTTTAGAACATACACTCCCATGGGAAGATGATGGCTCCAGTGTGTAGGCCATAGCACATATACAATTGTTATATACAAAATCATTATCCAAATGTTTGTGTGTTACTGCTAAACCTTGAAGATTCAGTGATGAACAGGGACAGTCATTTATGTTATAAATGCAACAGAACCATATTTGGTTTGAAGAAGCCGCTGAGAGGGAAGAAAAGGAGATTTGGGAAATACCACTAAAATAGAGGCAGTTGGTACAGTTTCATGGCAGTAAAAGAATAACTATAAATTAAAGTTATATGATTGTAATAATATAAACATGGCAAATACTTCAAATACTTTGCAGCCTTCTGCCCTAGATTTGCAGATATTCTTGGGCTTAAGGCCACAGACATAACTAGTTCTCTGGCACTGTAGATGAAGAATGACATAGAAGAGGAAATGAAATGCAAGAAACGACCTTGTAAATGTTTGTGTGCTCAAATGTCGCATCTCATTTTAACATTCTCTTTTGAAAAAAAAATTGTATTTTTGTTGATTTTCTTTTTTCCTTACTATGTACATGAGAAAAAATGTAAAGGTTCTTGAGAAAAAGCACCACATTAAATAATGGGCTGAAAATACTGCCCTTTGAAGAGGCTCATGGGAGAATTACTTATTCACTACCAAAACTGTAGAGACACATAAAAATAATGCTTGTAGATTTCTTATTTTATTCTTTGCAGGTTTCCCACATACTTAATTCCTGAGTGTGGAACATAATCAATGAGTTGTTAAGTCTTTGAACAAATCAAAACCACCAGATGTTACAGAATATATCAGTCACCTCATATCTAGCTGTTGGTGAATGCACACCTGTAAAATTTAGATTTCAGAGTATTAGCTTTGGCAAGAGAAAGGTTGAACTTCAGGATATTCTGGATTAGCAAAAGGATATTGATTGAGCTGTGTTTTTGCTTTTGAGAGCGCTCTTTAGTGTGCTCTGGGAGTGCTGTAGCAAGACACGTCAAGTCTGATGTTACTTTTCCTGCTGATGCAGGTATCCTGTATCAACCAGGCCTTAATCCTACTGTCTCATCAATGGAGGAAGAAAAAAAAAGGTTTATTGTTAATGAAAATTATGGCTATTTAATTTTAGACAAATACATTCAAATTATTTGTATCCTAATCTGTATATTTTCTGCCCAACAGCTGAAACACAGACCAAGTACATTCCCTGAAAAACTGTGGGCTGTGCACTTTATGGTATGGATGCAGGTTGCAGGATGCTCTGGAAAAGTTGGAGTGATCCAGAGACTGCTCTCTTTATGCTGGAACTCTTCTGAGGGCAGAGCCATATACTTCATAAACTGATGTATACTTAGGGTGCTGACAGTTTAGGTGCTGCTTCTTTGCCATATAAACTTGAAAGGCAATAATATTTTGGTTTTGAAATTTAAGAAGCAGTATTAGAACTGTTAATGAAAGCTTTTTTGGACTTCTACATAGTGCAGAGCAGTAAAATATGTCCAGGTTCCTGAACACAGGGTTACATCTCAAGAACAAATCTCAACCTTCTCTAACTTCTCTGCTTTATTGTTCTGCGAAATATCTGCTATTTGTTATTGCCTCTTCCCTGCTAAATTATAGGCTGGTTTCATCTCATACAAAGTTAAATTAGGTCTGCTGTTAGCTGAAGCTGAAAATCATTGCATGCTTGGAGACACTTATTTTGCGGTTTCATATTGCAATCAAATGATCTTTGGTCAGTTTGAAAATTGTGTTTCTCTTCTAGAGCTGGGAAGAATCAATTTTTCACAAACACAAATTTTTAAGCTAAATCTGAAAGAAGACTGCATGAATAAAAGACAACATGAGAGATCTAGTATTTCAAATTTTCTGGTTTATATCAAAAATAGTAATTGTGTATTTGCACATCAAAATTTCACACTTTTTTTAAAGCATATTTTCTGTTCTCTGCTGACTTAAGATTTAGTCTAGTCAGCTATGCAGCTGAATGAAAAATGGGCAACATTTCATCTAGCTTTAGAATTTCCTTTCTTGAAACAAGAGAAGTGTGTTCTAGAAGTAAGCTGCTGACGAGCTCTTTGGGTGCTGACAAGCAGTTTTCTCTCCCTGTTCTCCTAGGTTTCCCTTGTCCACCTCCTGAAAACGGTGCGGCTTCTGCGCCTCCTGCGTCTCCTTCAGAAGCTGGATCGCTACTCCCAGCACAGCACCATCGTCCTCACGCTTCTCATGTCCATGTTTGCCTTGCTGGCTCACTGGATGGCCTGCATCTGGTATGTCATAGGGAAAAGGGAGATGGAACAGAATAACCCCCTCACATGGGACATAGGTAAGTGCTTCCTTCCCACATGTGCATGGACACACGTGCATATGTCCATAAATGAATGTAAATATATAAAAGTGCATGTATAAGTCAGTATTTCAGGTTGCATTCAATCTCACACCATTATTTAGTGCTGTTTGTAGAGAAGAGGAAGAGACTGGCACTCTGAATTTCAGGTCAATCTGAAAAGGAGGGTTAAAATAAAAATCAGTCGGAAAAAATAGGAAATAATTCTAGTATTTTAAGAGTGATTCAAAGTTTGGAAGTTTCAGGATATGTATAGGAAATGGCTAGACACACTGCATAGAAGGATGGATTAGACGACTCATTCTGGTTTTGCAAATTAGGAAAATTCATCAACAAAAACGTTCCCCCAAGTGTGCTGATTATTTCTTCCTGATAGGCCCTGAAATGTCTTCAAGTTAAAAACTCCCTTTGGAATTATTGTTTAGAGGATCTGCAGGCTTTGATTTTTGCAAAGCAGATGAGGTGTGCTCACCTCATGAATGGAATGCTCAGTTTTGGTCCAAATTTTAGTTTCTACCCCAGCCTGCATTCTGATCTGTGTTCCACATTAACGCTTCAGTTTTTAAGCTTTTAATTTTTTGTAATAAAACATCTTCCATAAAGATAGTTTGTCTAAAGGTGAGACAGCTTGCCAAGAGAAAAAATATTTGGTGTGGGGGAAATATGCAAACACCAGAGGCTCAGTGATATACATTCAAACTTCAGATTGTCCTATTCTTATTTATTTTTATTTTCTTGTTTTCTCTTACCCCTGTTATTATTTGTCAAAATATCACCTAATGTTGATAAATCTGAGGGAAAAATGGCAATCATATTATGGGGCTTGACCTCAGACAAGTGAGGATGCTGGGTCAGGAAGAGGAAAAGAAGAAAGAAGAAAGTCCAAAAAATATGTGTTTCCAGCTTTTCAATAGGTTACTTAAAGATTTGTGGACTTTTCTTATTCTTCTGAGTTGATGGTTGATTTGTCTTTTCATTTGTAAACCAGGTCTGTGACCTGCTGCTGAACTCCTTATAGAGAGCAAACTTCTGACAGAAAAGACTGCAGCCCTAGGAGAGAGTATACAAAGAAAACCCACTGTGCAGAAATTGGTCAAATACCACTAACAGAGAAACAAATCCAGATAATAATAATAATGACAATAATGTCTCTCTGGTGGCAAGTAGTTCTGAAGGCACTTTGTCAGCTTATGTAGGCCACAAACAATAGCTGCTTTCAAAGCATTTATTGCAGTCCAAATGGTGATGATGGGCTGCATTCTTGCTCCCCGGGTAGGGCTGTTGGCCATGCTCCCCATGCTCCCTTTCCCTAAGGCAAAGCCACATTCAAAAACTCTCCTCATATACCCTGGGGGTCTTGGCATTTATTGCTATGAAAACATTAACCTTCAAAGTTTTGTCCTTTTTGGGGAAATGGCAATAATAACCAAATGTCCCAGCAACCTCATTAGAACCAATCACAGTTAAACTGGGATGGAGATATTTCCCAGAAGTCCCATTTGTGTCTCAGTGAAGAAGGTTGTATCTGGTTTATCACACACTGATCATCTTCCAGTGGGCTTCCCTGGCCAGAACTGTTCCTTAGCAGCCCCTCATCACTCACCTCAACCTGTGACAACCAGGGACATTCCTGGGACAACTGTAGGTTAGTGCATTTCCACATTGGTGGGCCAAAGGACTTAGTGGTGTGTGCTCTTAGATTTTCACCTTCTACAGGGAAAAAGGGCTTTTCTATTGGACTTACAGACAGGCATTTTTTTTCACGGTTTTTCTTTCGTAAAGGTGTGAGTTTGTATTTTTGCCTGGAAGGCTGTTCCACCACCTTCATGGATGGTCTCTAAAATATTTAGATACTATAAATTTATAATAAAAATTATACTGCAATGACTCCTGTAATGCTCTTACAGATATTAGTTCTAGAGTTGAGTTAAATAATTTATAGCTTTGGGGATTTGTTTGGATTTTTTTGTTTGTTTGGGGTTTTTTTAAGTGAAATGGTTTTAAAATGTTCAGGTATTAGATACTGGCTTAAAGAAAAGAGCTCAGAAAATTCCAGATATCTGTCATGAAGCTGTTGTTTTGCAACGACCATTCCACCACTGACAAAATTTCTGCTTAAGCTTATGCATCACATATATGCGCACAAAAATTTAGATTATGTAACCTTTTCAATCAGTACAACTTCTATTGCTCTCCTCATGCAAACTACTTGCTGATGAAACACAATGAAATTAAGTCTTGGTCCTCTGTGTATCTTTTGCTATTCTGGTGATTATATGTAGCCAACCTTTCTTTGTCATTTAAGAAAACTTCAAATGACAAGTTCACTACACCTCATAGCATCCACACTGGGGATATTTTGAGGGGAGAATGGTAGGTGTAATTTAGAGTATGAGTGATTAAGCAAAGTAAAATGAGATCTGGAAATCATAATAAATCACAAGCAAATAATGCACACAGGAGAAATCTTGCTTGGAGTATAATTAAGGTAGTATTACTGTAAGACACTGAGGATATTCTGTTCCCCTAAAGGAAGACCTCAACTGAAAAACTTGTGCTGTTTTGGAGAGCATGTAAAATAATTTCTTACTGCTGCTAAAACAGTAGAATGTGATCCTTTCTAATTTCGAACCAGAACTGGAGACTCAAATATCCATCAATGCATCATACACAAAGTTTATTCCAGCCATTAAGAGGCTTTCAAAAGGAAAACATTAAAAAATGACATGCAAAAATTATAATTCTTATACTTTTTTAATTAAAGGAAATGTGTCCCTTCTTTGAAAATTCTACTTTTTATTCTTCACTGTCTCAGGTGATGTCCACTTGAAAACTGAGTATGGCACCATGAGTATGAAAGCTGCAATGTATGGAATAGCTGAAATATAGGAATGGGTTTGTTCTAAGAAAGAAAAACTATGTCTCCAATGAAAAGAATATTAATTTGCCTTTTACGTTCTCTGTTTTGTGGGGGGGGAGGCAGAGGGAGAAAAAAGCTATTAGCTTTTGGTTATCCCATTTAATGCTTCCTCAGAAAGCCTGTAGCACAGATTTCAAGACTGAGGTTTGCTAACACTTAAAGCAAACATTTTAAAGCTGCAGTACTGTTAACATAATACTTTGAACCTTGCTGTGCCATCAGATATGCACCATAGCCCAGATCTAGCAGTACTTGCTTCTGTGTATCTATTTCTCTAGCTAGTTTAAACAAATGTGGTGCTTAATTTGCATTTGAATAGGGGCAATGGGAGTGATAACGTTGTTCCTATGAAAATACCCAGAATTGAAAATGTCATTTGCTTTGTTCTTACTGGACCTAATCGTAAGCATTTATTTCACTTTTTTTTTGTCCTTATTCAGGCAATATTCCTATTGCAAATAATTTTAAAATATGGTTACATTTACAAATTTAGCCACCTGTTGCACAGTGAGAAAGGTAAAGTGTCTGGGTCTATTACTGAAGAACTGTCATGATGTGGGAGTAAGCTGATGTGGGGGCATTGGGACATAATGTTAAAACTGAATCGCTTGCATAGCTCTAGTATTGCTAGATTTAGCTGATTACATGTTTTGGAAGATACACAGCATGAGCACTGCTTTTAGATGCTGGAAACCTTTGCCTCAGCAAGTTCTGCCATCTTAGAAAAGAGTTGTTCCATGTGCAGCATTTTGAATCTAATGTCTGATAAAACCATGACTCCTGGACACATCATTCCCATCCACTGGAGACAGTGGTACAGTTCTT
The DNA here is from genome assembly GCA_013389925.1 of Aegithalos caudatus. NCBI lineage: Eukaryota > Metazoa > Chordata > Aves > Passeriformes > Aegithalidae > Aegithalos > Aegithalos caudatus. Next base: position 49,958 of record WEIU01013254.1, on the reverse strand, counting down.
GTTCTGCTTTTCCCTTCTAACATTTTCAGGTACCCCTCTGTTCTATTTCACCTTGTTCCCCTTATTTGTTTTCTTTGGTGAAACAGATGTCTCCCTGAGACATGGTATGATTTTCACCAATCTGTAAAAATAAGATTAATTTTCTGTTAGCCGACATGGAACAAAGTGTGTTTAGTTTCCTGGCTGATCCTAACACTCCAATTCCATTGGCTCCCACTTCTGTAGTTTAACTGGCATCAGATTAAGCCATAGGCTCTTTATTTGCTGATTGCTGTTTTGTATTAATATTTACTGAGATAATCCCCTTAAAGATCTTATTAAATATGAGAAACTTATTTTTCTACCTGTCTCTACAGGAAACAGATTATTGAAAATATTTCCTGTTGCTGAAGGCATTTCATTCTGTGAGAACCATGTGAGCTGTTGAAACCCATCTGTCTTGAGTGTAACAAGGAGATTAGGAGAGGGCCAAGAGTCAGGATGCTGGCTCCCTTAGATAATCAAAACTGTCAGGTATAATTTGTGCCACCATCTCAAAAAAACCTTTCCTTCCTGTCCTCCAGCAATTAGGTGCAACTTTTTGTTAGTCCTACAGTAACACAAAATTCTGGCTATGGAGGTGTTGTTATCAATGCAAAATACAGTAAAATAATCAGTGGTTTTATGCTTAATAAATATTTTCTTTTGGAATAAGCTTTAAAATCAGGCCTTGTAAAGGGCATTGCTCTTCAGCTATTTAAATCTTTATTTCAGTTGAATACCTCAAGCTTCACCTCAGGTTTTTACTCATTTTCTATTAGTTTTTTGACTTACAGCACCTTTGAAAACAGGAACTCAATTGTGACTGAACCACATACTCTGCAATATACTCTTTCCCACACACACTTTGTTTATCACACTCTTGCAGTCAGAGCATTTAAAAGGACTTGGATGCTGACTCCCAGTGAATTCACACAATTAGCTGTCAGTGGCAGACTTAGGTACAGAAAAAGGTCCTCAGCACCTGAGTGGTGCCAGTAGGAAATGCTGAAAATAAGACTGTGCCTTCAGGGCCTTTCAGTCAGGTATTATATGTCCCATGTTGGACTGAATTGAACAGCCTGAATTCACAAAACTACCTTCCCCACTTCAGTTAATTTAGATGCAAGGACAAGGTGACAGAAATATCTGCACCTGGTGCAGATAGGAGAGAATCTCCAAGTGTCTTAATCATATAAAGATTGTGGTACTTCTGGCCCAATGCAGAAGTTGGCTCAAAATGCAGGTGTCCTAGGTCTTACGTGCAAACTTTAGGTTAAAATCTTGAGCTCAGGTTCCTAAATTCTGCCTAAGTCCTTTGTGTTCCCCAGGTACCTTCACTCTTGTCAGAATTTTGTAAGTCAGCATCAAGCTAGATAATCCATTAAGAGAGACTTACCTGTAGTTCTCTTGAGTTTCAACAGCCTGGAAAGTTTTAGTGCCAGGAAGCTTTTGGCTAGTTTATGCTAAGAAACCAGAGGCAGCTGGTTTTAATTTTCACAAAGTCCTGAGCAATTTTGCCAGGAATTCTGAAGGTACACATTTAAGCATATTCTTGACAATAGATACTTTTGGCATTGGTATATTTATTCTGGTTAAAACTCAGGCTATCCTCTTTTCAGAAGGAAAACTATTTTTAGGTATGTGTGCATCTTCTAGTTCTTCCACAAATATTGTATATTAGTGAATTAACAAGTTTCTGGTGTTCTTAGACCCAGCATAACCATTGGGTAAATAACAATAGAAATCATATCAGAAAAATCAGTGCCTTTACTTCCATGCTTGATCAATATAATATATAATTTGTCAAAGCAATAACTAACTTTTGACTCTTAGTGTTTTCATATTATACTAACTCTCAGAATGTATTGTAGAAGCAGGTAAATATGAATGTATTTTTTGCAAACCAAAATTACTTAAATACTTACATGACATAAGACTTGACATGAAAGTCGAGATAAAGGCTTGGTGTTTCTTTTCTTTTTTTTTTTTTTTTAATATGTGAATTATCTTCACTATTAATAATCTTAAGTCATTCTACCTTTTTCCCTGTACATAATTTCCTTCTGCTAAAGGATTAAAAACTTGGGTTTGAATGTGACATGAGCACTTTTTACTTAATCTAAGCATTCAAAATACATTTTAAAAATAATGTTATTTTAAAAATGTGTGATTATCAGTCTGCTTTTGAACCCTCTGAGACTCATGTTCGCAACATATTCTTTGCAACATTGAAGACTAGGAACTTAGTTTCAAAAACTAATATGAAAACTGAGATTTTGCGTGATCACAAATCTCCAGGTAGTGGGGCTGTCAGGAAAATCAACTAACAGAAGACACATGGTAAAACTGTAGTGCTGAGGAATGATCAGGTTTTGGACCCAGATGATGGAAATATTTGGTGCATGCAGGTACGTGTACCTACTCCTGTAATCCAGACCTGCCTTCTGGAGTTTGAGCCTGGACCTACATCAAACCAGCTTCCAGTAATTTCAACAAATGCTCAGCTTATGAAGAGCCAGTACTAATGAACTACAACTGGAGTCTTGGGAAAGGCTGCAGCTGGCACCTGTGCTTGTGCTGTCTGGCAGATGGCAAGGTTCAGCACAGGTGCCCAGCATGCCCTGGTCTGCTTTAGTGGGAACAGCAGTTCAGTTTGTTTTGTGGCACTGTAAGAACTCAGTAAATCCTCCTCACTGCCAGAAAGAGTACTGGGAAATTTCCAAGGATCTCAGCCAAGAGAATTGTGTTCTACTGTAAAATATTGGTCTGGTTTCACTGCTCCAAACACACATCCATCAGGTTAGAGCTGACAAGCGTAGATTTATGAATCCTTGTGCAGAACAAGAAAGAACATCGTGCTGACTGCACTGCACAACACATCATTGCCTAGCAGTGATCAGTTGTGCACTTGAGTCTGTCACCTCTCTACCTGAATGTTTGATTTTAATTTCCCTTCCACTCTGCTTCATTATGTTCTCGATTATCGATTTTCTTCTGTTTTTTATCATTAGCAATAACAGAACCCAATCATCTGGAACTGTGGTCCTTTATGGTTTTGAAGAGGCATCTTTCAGAAAAAGAATTTTAAAAATATTCTTACGTCATGCATGAGTGCTGGTGTCTTCAGTTTAGCAAAATAAATTTTAATGCTCTGTTGACCAGGGGTACTTGTATTGAAGGTCCATTGTTCATTGTTGTATGGAATAGAAATATCTCTATACTTACCTGTCTAGTTTTTTGGTTTTTTGGTGGGGTTTTTTTTGTTTGTTTGGGTTTTTTTGTTGTTTGTTTGTTTGTTTGTTTGTTTGTTTGTTTGTTTGTTTTTGTAGGGAGCAGGGCTGAAAATTCACTTCTAAATTTGAAGGAAATGGTTGATGGTTACCACTTTGCTGAAAAATCACTTCTAATTAATTCTTGAAGGAAATTGTGAGTGGTACCACTCTTGTGAAGTATTTTGGGGTATCAATATCTGAGAGACTCAGCCAACTAGTTTGGGTGGTTTCTTGCAGCACTATATAAAATAATTAGCCCCTGGAGTGTCATACAGAAATAATAAATAAGAATGAACTAGACAACTAAAAGAAGATTATCACTTTGAAACTATGAAACTTTTCAAAGTGCTGATCTTATGAATTATTACAAAAAGTACATATTACATTGTGCACACTTTGAAAAAGACAAGGATATACCAAAATTCTGAAGCATTACATAAAGCAGCTCAAACAGAAAATTTAAATCCCCGGAGAATATCTAACATTTGAATGCTTTTAAATAATTTTACTGCTTTTTTTGATCCTTAAAAGTTTTACTCCTCTGTGAAAGCAATGCTTTTATTGTACACACAATGTGTAAATTTTCCATGAGTTGTTTGAGGTTCACAATACCTAGCCTTGTTAGAACAAATATAGATAAAATCATTTAAATCATAAAGAAATTAAAATTAATGTACTATGTATTTCAAAAGAACCAAAAAGTCTTTATTTAAAGTCTGCTGGATATCTTACCTGAATGGGGAAAAGTATTCTGATTTAAAATACTATATATGAGGCCAAACTTGGAGAAACTTGTCATGTGAAATATTAATAAAAGAAACTTTTTTTTCCCTCTAATTTGGTTAGATTTTTAATAAGATAGAAATGAGAGAAGGTTCACCTGGCTTTTGAAGAAATCCTATTTCAGATAAACGTAGCTATTCATTATTTTTAGTACAACACAAGCATAGGCACATAGTATTTTCTGTGCCTGTCAGTCTGTTAGATTGGACACAGAGAAATTTAACTGCTGCAAGGGAGTTTTATGTGCAAAATTGTAATCACCAGAACATATGTGGGAAGTATGAGTAGAAACCTGCCTGCACATGGTAAACACCTATACTTACAAATTAAGGTCTTGGAAAGTCTTATCTGAAACCTTGGCCCTGCTGTTTTGCCTGTTGTATATGTTCAATACATATTATAGAAATAAATACGAACCATATATCAATTCCTACAACAGATTTTATCAAAATCCCTCATTTCAAAGCAGTGTATACTAGACCTTGGCAGGATTTAAAGTATAAATTTATAATTTAAAATATTCATTGAAATTAAGTTTGTGGAAATTATTCAATTTTATATTTGTAAACACAAACCAATCTTTTTGAGGTGCAGGTGTATGAAACTGAAATAATATTTATTGAGCCGAACTGAAACATTCCCTGTGCATTTAGATTTACATCAATTTGTATTTTAGCTGCTCTAGGCCTTAGTAAGTCTTCCCTGCTGTTCTTTCCTACAGGCTCTGTTCCTTGATTAAACTGTATTTTCTTTTACACATGATACTTTGCCTTCTGATTGAACCATTTTAAGCAATCACCAAATACCTCAGGACTGAGATACCCTATTGGATTTGAAGCCCATTAAAAAAAAAAAAAAAAAAAGGCATGGAAGTAGCTTATTAAATGGAGTATGAAAATTTTACATCATTATTAGTACATTTCCGAGGTTTTGTAAGTAGTAAAAAAAATTTTGGACAGTTTTTAAGACAGTTTTTAAATCTGGCATGTGGACAAAGCCCCTGAGATGTGACGAAGTGTCCTGCTGTGTTGAACCACAGATTACCTAGGTATTATTTATTAATTCCACAAAGAAGTTTTTATCTCAGTGGAAAAGCTGTATCTGGACCAATTTTTGCAACCGTGATAGAAATTCTCAGTGCCACACATAGGGGGAAAATTTGCCTATTAAACACCCCAGAAGAGGGGATAGTCCCAAGAGGTAAAATAATGCCAAAATCTTCCCACATGGCTTCTGTAATGGGAACACCAGAGAGTATAATTTATTTCAAGTTTAAAATATTGTGTATAGAAGCCCTATTCAACCAATTTGAAGTTACATCAGAGTCTTTAACCCTTAACTGCTGCACTTGGAATTGTAGAGCTCTTGGCTGCAGAGACTCTCTGGGGTTTATTTAAACCAGATAGTTTAACAAGATAGTTTTGCATGAAGTAAATCAAATCAAACACAGTTTGCTCCACCCAAGTCCTGAAAACCTTGGTTGGGTAGCTTGTTCTAGGGTTACACCACTCTCCTCTGAGAGCTTTGTACAGTTTGCTAAAACATTAGTGTCTCTTACACATTGATGTAATAGGAAGTTCTGTTAGGACTTCTTAGAAATGTCTACTTCTGTTTTAAAGCTCATGGCTTTAAAAAACTATAACTTTTCAATCCAGTTTAAATCCACAAAGCCTTTGCTATATATTTTGAAATCTTTCCACTGGAATGATTTCCATTCATTGTACTGCCTCTCAGCCCCATCACATAGGTAGAGATCTGAGAATGCTAAAATGCCATGTTGCCATCCAAAAAAATCCCATAATGACTAAAATTGCTTTTCTTTTCTTTTGTGGAACAAGCATATCTTAATTTTTTAATCTAAAGGTGTCCTTTGCATATATTCCTGTTTTCTATTTATTTATGCTTTTTTATCTGCCCTTTACTGGAGCAAGTACTTGATAAAAGGAAGGTTTCCTTCAGCCAGACTAGAATATCATTTCTGTACAGAAATGAAGAAATTATTCAAGTCTTTTCTTTCCAGTCTCTCTTCCATTTTCCTATACCCTGGAAAATATTTCTGTTCCTTTTGTACTTCCAGGTGATAGTGCTTAAAGTTACCTACTAGCTACCTTCAGCCAAAGAAGCCAATGTGAAGCTGTGAGACTGTCAATGAATTCTGCAGCATGTAAAGTTTTACACAAGCCACATTCTGTAATAATAATTATACCTAATTATTTTAAATTGTTTTTCATTGTCAGGTTTAAGAGAGCTGGAGATAAAAATGCTAATGTTTAGGATTCCCTTATGTCACACACTTCAAAAGGACCTGTCATGTCTGCAGACACAGATGTCTTATTTCAGAACTGCATCAACTTTAAAAATGTAGTGTGCTTTTCCATTAAGATGCCACCTTTCTTCTTTACTTTTTACTCTTTACATCAAGCCCCTATTACACTGCAAATTCTTAGGGGTTTTTATTATCTTTAGATATAATCTAGAGTAAGATATGCCCTCTTGTTGATCTTCTCCCCCTCAATAAAGCAAAATATATTTGGATCTAAACTTCCTGGATTCAAGTGGTACATGATAAAAAAAAAAAAGAATTGAAAAATATTACTTATTTTGTAGAACCAGGGAATAAAAACTAAGATTAAGAGCAAATAAAGTGCTAATACCATTTATCATACAGCTGCCTGTCAGAGGCAGGTCCCTGTACAACAGTGCTTCCTTAGATAAGAACACAGAGCAGAATATTTAGACAATGCTGTATAGTCTATGGAGAAAGCAAGGTGAAAATTGTAGCAAGGGTTAACACACTCAGCTGTTATCTAACCATCATGGATGTTATTAATATAGAAGACAAGCAGAAATGGATGTCATGTAGGCTGCAGCAGTCTATACTGACCCAAACTGAACTCCATACTGTCATTGTCATCTCCTGTGTGATTGTGCAGGCTGGTCAGATGGAAATTACCATGGTTTTACTGAAATTCTGCAATTAACCTTTCATTTGCAGTTAGACCTATAAGAGTTTTTTATTGAGGCTTCTGCCTCTGTTTTGCCAAGCTGAGACTGCATTTGAGCAGGTAGTAGGTGCTAAAAATTGGCTTGATTTCTGGAGTGGGGAAGATGGCAGGAGAGAGGAAGATACCACCTGTCAGGGACCAATTCTTGCATTACTGAGATTTAAAATAAAGAGTCTGGGAGTAAACAGCTCTACTCTTGGAGACTGCTGGCAGTTAGACAGAATGAAACTATAAAATATGTGTAGCATATTGCACTGCTTTTCTAAAAAGTATAGTCCTCTTGATATCTTGCTCTTGCAAATAAACAATACTTTATTTACAAAGATTCTAAGATAATGATTACCATTGTCATTACCTCCATGAGAATTTATCGGAAAGATTCTGAGTCAGAACTTTAATATATTAACTCTTAGGTCTGAGAAATTGTCATAAGAACTAAAAGACTTTGTTCTGTATTTCTCTGAGCAGGTGAGAACAGCAGGGTAGAGGTGAGACTAATTTTCCAACTATGCCATGCTGCGCACATTTAGACACAAAGTTTTGCTAGCAATTTTAAAACTTACATTCTGCAAGGCTTTGTTGTGTGGGAAACTTTGGCCTATTTTGATAATGAAGGTGTCATTTTAAAGTATTGCTTGTGGAAGAGAGTGCTTATTTCTTTAAAAAGACACGAATAGCCTGCCTGTAGTAGCTCAAAACCTTTTTGGCATGACTTGGACTCCAAACACATAAAGCTGCAAAACAGGTTTCAAACTCTTCAGCTGACACCATAAAAAACCCCACTCATTACCATAAATTCTATTGCAGGAACACCTGCAATACTTATGGGTCAAGGCCCTGTTTTCTCCATTGCTGAATTAACACAGGATAAAAAGTCTGCTCTTGCCCAAGAGGATATTATAATCTAAATACAAGATAAGAAAAGCTCTAACAGATGGGTACAGACTGATGGAGCACAGGGAAGCAAAGAGGGCATAGATGGACATGCTCTTTGCACTGAATGGACGACCAACACAAACGTGTCTAAATCCAAACTTAGCTGCAATACATTTAATAGCCTGGAAAAAGACAGTAACAGCCAGTTTGCCTAAGGAGCAGTAATGTTAAGTACTGAAACTCTGCAGTGACACTATGAGCATTTCCTTAAAGAAATGATATTCACGTGGTTTATATACTTCTGATTATGGCCTTACAATTTTATTTCTCAAATTGCCTATACATTTAAATTTTATGGTTTACCTGTAAACTAAAAATTAAAGAGTAGTTAATTTACTTACTCTACCAA
>WEIU01013254.1:29633-41553 GCA_013389925.1 Aegithalos caudatus | reverse complement strand
TTTTTTGTTTTTTTTTTGTGTGTGTGTGTGTGTGTAAGAACCCTAGGAAAATATACTGGGGAGGACAAAGCAAGATAATTTTTTTAAAAATGGAAAGATGTTTTTCTTCACTCCAAATATGTTAATGGCATTAGAGCTGTTTTTAAACTATTCGTAGTAAAAATTAAACTTTCTAATTAAAATAGTTAGCTGTATTAAGTGCTTTGCATGTATTGTCTGCTGCTGTTGCAGAAAGTTGATTTTGAAAATTTCCCCATCTTGTCCTTTCTTTGGACCTTATGATCTCCAAGGCTTTTCAAATCTAGTTGATTCTGTGATTCTGTGGTTCTGTGATTCTGTGGTGTGGGGAAGAGACAGTAAACTGCTGACTTGCAAAAGCAAGAGGGATTTAAATGTCCCACATATTCAAATACAGCAGTCTGACAAATTACTGTTTAGAAGAGTGGTACTTGCTTATCATAGGGAAGAGTTTCAAGAACATTCTTTTTCTAAATTTACTGACTCTTTGATAAGTGAGGCTGAAAGAAGTCATGACCTAGTTCTGCAAGAATGCAGGTGCACTGACCATGTACACTGGAGCTTCTTTGCAACAATAAGTCTAAATGTTTAGAGAGCTATCATAAAATATCAAGAGGAATGAGTTCCTTGCTGGAATGCTAAGTCAGCTCTTAAAATCCTTATACATAGCTTTTATATGTAATATAGACATGTCTCTACCTTCGAATTAATGTATCTCTACTGTAAGGGGAATCTTTATTACATTATACTGTGAGACTGGTACTGAGGCATATTGGAGTCTTCCTCATAAATATGAGGAACAGACCTGTCTGATTTGTTTAGCCATCCACAGAACACCAGATGCATGTCCCAGGGATGCAATCTGCATCAAGGCAGCAGTGCAGCATAGGGATGAGAGAGACAACTCACCCAGAGCCTTACAGAGGTGATAACCTCTGTGTTACTGCAGAGCATCAACTGGATTTTGGAGACTCTCTAGGAGCTCTGCCCAAAGGGATATCTTCCCCCAGTACCACTCTTTTCTTTCTTCTTTCACCTGAATAAACTCTACTTGTAGGCATGAAGTGATTTCTCTGGAAAGACAATATTTTGCCACATGGTGGAGAAGAAATGTAAATTGCTAATTCACATGAATTATCTACCAGCTTTAAGAAGTATCTAGGGCTCTGACTGAAACTTTTTCTGGGCTGTTCCTCATGGATTTCTCACAGTAGGAGAAAAAGTAAAAGCACAACACTTTATTTTGCAGACAAAAGAAGGTAGGACATAATCTAGAAATTTTAAGATTTAATGCATCAACTATAGTTAGATTCTGGCTAGAAATGTGCAGGCTTGAAATGTGTGAAGCTGCTGGTAATTCATGTACACTGTGTTTTTTAAAGTGTTTATGTAGCATTTTGCATTAGGTGGAAGATATGCCTAAACAACTCCAGACTGTTTTAGCTTGTTGCTAACTAAATATTTTAAAATATAGCTTTCCAACATTGTTTTCTAACGAAATACTATCACTGCAGATATTTAATATCACGCCTTTTGCTCAACTATTTTTAAACCATGAAGGTATCCAGGAGTGATCAACCAGAGATTTTGGAAATTGTATTATAATTCTCATTCACTGGGGCTAATTGCAAGCTTCCCATAAAAAGTATGTCTGCTTGCACTTACGGCTTCCCAAAATGAAAATGAAAATTATTTAACAGACCACACCTTGGTGATGACAAGAAATTAATTCCTGCAAGGAAGTTTTCTCCATATCTTAGCAGTGGGATCAATTTTACCATAAGAAAAGAGAAATGCTACTTTTTTATTCTAAGTAGTGACACTTGCAATTTAGGGTTGAGTTTTAGCAGATAATTAAGGCCAAATTTTCAGGTTTTCAACACTTCTGTGGGCTCAGATATGTTTTTCTTTTTATAAGGAACATTGTAATTAGATCTTTTATTCTTTTTTTAATTCTTTGATTGAGCTCCTCCTCGTACTGAAACTACTTAGTTCATTGAATATTTCACCGTGAAATCTTCATTTTCAGTGAGAACAATGGGTCAACACCTTTTTATGAGTTTTTCATGTCATAGATGAGTTAAAGCTCTGCATAATGTAATTTTTTATGCTACCTTCTAAGTATACATTCCATTAGAACTAAAACAGCCAATTTATTTACAAAGAGTATTACTTAACCTTATAAAAGAATTCACCTTTCAAATGAAATTAACTTTTGGTAGACCTGACAGAGCTTAAGCTGGTATCTAAAAATGCTCTAATCCAACAAGGAATACACATTTAGTTTGGAAAGCTCTATGGGTTTGAAAGTATTTTAAAAAATCTGTCTCAACGTATGTCTCTAAACTTTCCTTAAGGATTTTGGGGAAGATAGAGTTTCCTGCAGATTATTGTACCTGCAAAAGGTAAGGCAGGCATTTAAAAGGAACCAGATATAAAGGTATTCACCTTTATATGATATGTCACCTACCTGCCTTTGACTACAGAAGTTTGTGCATCTTGAATGTCCAAGCCTCATGAGCAATACAAGAAACTTTAATTTTTATCTTCGTTTATCTATTCTGACTGCACTATGTTCCAAGTTCAAACTTCCTCTGGATAATGTTACAGGTGCTTGAAAATCAGTGGTAAAATTTCCAAAGTCTAGCAGATTATAATTTCATCTATGTTCAAACTCTTTTTTTTTTTAAATTTGATCCATAATTTAAAAAAAAATAGATGCAAGTGTCTGAATTGTGAGCTTTATTAGGAGGTTGTTTGTGCTTTGGATTTTGGCTCATAACCATCTCTCACTTCATGTGCTAATTTGGGAAGAAGTATTAATAAAAATTCTATTCAGTTTCTCTGCAATGGAAATCAAATGGAATATTTATTGAATCTATCCATTCCTAGTGTTCACCTGCAATGCTTCTCAAAGTTGCTACTGGTGGGTCCTCATCTACAATTTTGGAGAGATGTCTCATCATGGTTTGGTACTGAGAATGATGTGGCTTTGAAATTCTCAACTATTTTACTTGTAATTTTAAAATATTTCATTTTTGTAATTTCCATTGTTTGCAAGCTCCCCAAAAACATGCTGTTAATATTTTCACAGGGATGCTTAAATTATATATATATATAGCACATATATGAAAGAACACTCTATTTTTGTTTATGGATTAGATTTTAAAGAGGTGAACATCTGAGATCTGAAACATGAAATCTTCTTATGAAGTTTGTCCTCTCCCTTCTGAAGACTTTATTTGTTGAATAGAAAAAGGCATAGAGTACTTGATGCAAAATAAGTTATTTTTCTCCTCTTTGATTACATATTAAAGGGGGTTTTGAGGTGTTTGCTTTTTTTCTTAATGTCTGTAATGTGCACATTCATCAAGTAAATGTATACAAAATTTTATATATGTCTCTAGAAAATCATGGGTAGTTTCCATCAAAGTAATATCCAAATAGCTCACATTTTGACACTTGAAAATCTGCTCAGGCAGAAGTTAAGTATAATCTGCTTGTATAAATTTAACATAGGTTAGTGTTAAATTTCATTGCCTGAGTTAGCTGATGCAACCAATGCACCAGAAAGTTACCAGGGATTATGACCTTAACATAGAAAAAAGGGGAGAAATACTACAATGGGCATAAATTAGATTTTAAATTATGCAGATAATGGGTTTCCAGGATAAGAGAAAGGCAATGCTATGTTCTGTGGAGGGCAGACACCCCTGCCTTGCACTGATCTGGAGCACTAATCCCCATCCTTGCTGCATGCATGGCAGTTCCAAGCCAGCACAGCTGGTGTCTGGGCTCTGCTCCCAGGGTCACACAGGGCAGCCTTGAAAGTGCCTCTACCCAAGGACTTCATTCACAGGCACTTGAGATAAAGCTATGTTTCATATACTCCAAGTTAAACCTTTTTTCTTTCCCATGTCATGGCAAAAATTTCCCTCCACAAAATGTGACTACCACAGTAGTAAGGTGTTCCTTTACTCCTGTAACACTATCAGTCACATTCATTCATGTTTTGTCTTTCTAGTTTAAAGAAAAATCATTAAATTCATCATAATAATATACTCTGATAAGGAACACATTTTACAAAGCTAAAAATAAGAGGTATTTGAATAAATTCTTTTGAGTCTTACTTTAACATTTTTAAGCAGTCTCAGTACTTGAGAAATATGTTAGTGTCTTTATCATATTTGTTTCCTTTCTCATTTTAGGTGTCCATTCTTTGCAGGAAAGTGTGTTAGCAGAATAAAGATCATGGGAACTAGATTAATGCTAATTATTCCCAATTGTCCTGCAGCCATTATGGTTATGTCTGTTGTACTAATATTGAAATCATTCTAGTTTAAATTTCATGCATTGCTAATTAACTTTTATTTATATTGAATATCAGCTAATTTTCTTCAAATATAAGCCTCTTGGCCAGAGCTGTTCCTTTGTATCCTGTACTTGTTGACATATCTTATAGACACACTCTGGTTTTCTCTTACACAGAAAATGCTTATTTATTGTCTTCATTTTGAAAAAAGCATAAATTCGTATCCTGTATTTCACTAGTGTGCAGTTCTGCCATTTGAGAACATGTGCTGGAGTTGTGTTTTCACACTCTTAGAACCTGTAACTGTGTCATATGTTCAGCACTGTGTCTCATTGGGGTTTTTTTGTTTGGTTGGGTTTTTGGGTGGTTTTTTTGGGTGGTTTTTTTTTTAGTGGGTGGGGGTTAGTACCTATTTTTTTCCCCTAACTTGTGTGAAAGAAAACCTGATTCATGTTCTACTTATTGACCCAGTCCAATAAGATCTGACACATTTACTGTCCTCCAGAAACAGTGGTTAAAGGTATGATTGCTCTTCTCTGGGGTTCTAAAATCCTAAAACCATCTGCTTTGTTATCTGGGAGCCTCCCCTAACATGACAGGAAAAGCTTCACCATAAATAAAACCTGTAAACAAATGAACAAATGAACAAATGGAGGGTTTGTGACAATTAAAGAGTAACACCAATATTCCACAGGGTGAAATAGTAGGAAATGGTGCTGTTTGGTCTATTAATAGTCTGGGGAAAAACTACAAATGTTTTAGCAGAGAAAAGTTGCACATGTCAAAAACATTTTGGCTAGACAGGGATAAAAATGGCTTTGAAGCTCTTGTGAAGAACCTGAGTAATCACCATGAAAACAGGGGAAATGATTATTCAATAATGCAATCACACACACAAGAAGTAAAATGATTTCATCTTCTTATACACTTTTAAATTCTGAAGGTATTATATCAGTCAGCAACATCTAGAGAGTAACTGCAAAATTCTTTGGAAGCAATCTTAAAAATGAAGCTAATGTTTTAATGTCTCATGAATGGAAATTAGGGTTTGATATAGCAAAATATATTCATTATGCTGTTATAAAAAAATCTCATCTCAAATACAATACTGGATCTGGCCTCCCTTCCTCAAATGAACTTTAACTATGATACATTCTATAGAAGCCACACGGAGTTGAGGGAAGTGATTTGGACATCTAAAATCACAGAAACTGTAATCACAAGTGCTTTTTCCTAAAAAGAAGGAAATTCACCTACTTTCTCTCTCTTAGCAACTGTTCTGCCTTAAAGTTTATTTTGTGGAGTTTAATACCAGGAAACGTAGAGATGGATTCAACTGAAAATCTTGGTTCATTGAGATCTACAGAAACTTGGAACATTTTTTCCCCCATTTAAAATGGAAATATGAGATGTTTATTTGCAGATCAGAGTGTGCTGCTAAGCAATGAAAGGTTGGTGTGCTTTGCTGCGCAAACCTACAGCTCCTGGCTGCCTGCCTCTAGATCTGAAATTAGGAGCTATCAGCAGTGATCAGGGACTACTGCAGCTCTCAGGCTACAAAGTGATTTTAATCTGAAAATTCATTCCAGTGATGAAGGATCTAATTTGTCTTATATAGTTTTTATCTTCTCCTTAATGACCCTAAACTGTTGACTGCAACACTCATTAGTAGCAAGTTCTGTGCTGAAACTTATAATCTATTTATAACACAAGTCTGCATGTGCTCCAGTTCAGGACATTTTTCTATTATTATTTCTTTGCAGTGGTGTCAGGAAAACAAAACCCAGCTTCAGACATATTCCTCAATGAAAATCTTCACTAAAGAAAACCTATAGTGTCCTTTAGTTAACTCCAGCATTTCTCACTACATATTCTATTTCTCTACTATCAGCATATTACTGCTTACTCTCTCTCCTCACTAGCATGAAAGGGCCAAGTATGGTCTGGCCCTGAATGAGACTTAAATACCATTTAAACATTAAAAAGTGATTATGTGAGAGCAGATAGGTTTTCTACCTTCACATTTCCCCTAGGAATACTTGAAGTCCCTAAATTTAATGTGGATTCATAGCTGAGAGATGCTGGGCCTTTGTCTCATACTTTTCTCTTTTGGCATCATCACTGCTATTGCTTTCAGATATTCAGGAATGCTCTAAGAGGCACTCCTTATCCTTATCTTTATTCTTCCTGACACTGTAGTGCAGAATAAACCAGAGATTTTTGGTCTATTATTTTAACTGGAAAATAAAATGTTTCTCTTATTTTTTAAATAAGTGCTATAGTTCATTAATTCCTTAGAAAATGCAACTTATTTCTAAGTTTTTGAAGTACCAGACAGTATTTTAGTATGTTAAGTGTCTGACATAATAGGAAAATCTAAAGAGTAGTATAGAATGTAGCTGCAATTCATAGGGAATATTGTAATACTCCATGCAGAGAAAGCACCAAGCAAGGGGAAGGACTGATTTTCTGGATGTCGAGTAAATGAAATAATGTGGTTTACATCTAGGTAAAAAGTATGTCATCTATGGAGGTTTAAATGCTTTTTTAGGCTTCTGCTGATACTTGAGCACTTCCCAGATATAAGTAAATGAAACTCAATACAGATTTTTACAGCAATTTTCAGAGTAGCCTAATGGAGCTAGACATCCAATTCCTATTGACTTTTCCAATGGGACTTGATTACTTAAGTGCTCTTTTTCCCTTTGAAAGGCCTTCCTCTTAATTATGCTAATTGGTGCTTTAAAATGTTTTCAAAGTCAGAGGGTTGTACCAAGACAACGCTAATTCTGAACCAGATAAGATTCATAATGCTAAATTCTAGGAAGCTCCTTCTGACTACAAGGTATATTTATTTTTCTCTTCTTCCCTGAGGGCAGAAATTAATTACTCAAGCTTGTCAGAGAATCTGCTGAGAGCTGTTACCTGCAGCAACTGAAGAGGAAAAGGCATTAGTCAGTGATGCTACCTCATGACTATTTCCATTGGCTGATGAGTGTTTACACTCAACTGTGTCTTGCCTCTACCCTGAAACTGAAAAAAACATAAATATGCAGTTCTATCAACCAATATGAGAAGTACAGTTGATCTGGAAGATATTGCAACATTTTATATACTCTGGCTTAAACATCACTTTATATAATTTTTTCAAAAGTTCCTGATTAGGATAATTTCTGCCAGCTAAAATAGAAATAAGAAGCTGTAAACATGGTCTTATCCACAAGTCAGAGAAATTTATTTTTGGGGTTTTCCCTTTCAGACAAACATTTTCTCTTCTGAGTCTAATTCTCTAAATAATTTTACTTCATTTTCTTTACATTGTGGGCATTATTTTAGCAATTGTTAAGGATTGTTAATCACTGCTCACTGCTACTCTTTTAGCTCAGTGTTAAGTCATATATCCTACTGAGGGGATGATTTGTCTGACCTTCAGTTATACCACAGAACTAGACACTGAATGCTAATGTTGTCTCAAATACTGGTATCTTGACCAGAAGCGTTTGTTTGTAATCGTAAAATTATTATATTGGTATTTTGGTCATTTCTGTAGAAATATTACAGAGACTTCTACCAATTGACACAATGTAGACACATTTTTGTGCCTTACTTTTACTAGCTGTATGAATCCTTTAGGAACAATGATGTTTCAGTAGGGTTGGATGCAAACCTTGAATTCAAAGTGAGTTGTAAAGGAAAAAAACAATTCACGTGTATCTCTCTGTTAAAGAATGAAGTCATCCATGTTTCCCGGACAGCATTGGAAATGCATGAAAAGTGAGAAAAATGGAAATACACAGGCTGAGAATCTGTGGCTTTTAGAACACTCAGAGGCAGGAGATTTTCTCCTAAAAGGCATATCAGTTACAGTTCTTTAAAATAAGTTATTTGTTTCAGTTTTGCAACATAAACAATCTTGAGCTGATCTTGAAGTTTATGATTGTATTACATTAGATTTAGATAGACCTTTTTTTAACTTTTGTCTCCTCTCTGCCAGAGATTTTCTTGGGTTTTTATTCTATGTTCTTTAATATTTGTGATTACATTCTCTACTATAGAAATATAGGAATTAAGCCTGCCATACAAAGGACCATGCTACTGTTGGGGAAATGTAGTGTAATCTCAGAAAAACAGTAGTGCACAGTGGACTGGTATTGGCTCAGATAGGCATTTTTTTTTTTTTTTTCCATTTTGCTCTACTTTCATTTTAAATAATTGGGAGACACAAATATAAAGTATCCCCACTTGATTATTATCCAGGCAAAATTAGGCATATTTTCATATGCTTTCTTGTCAGGTGGCAAGGTGAAACATCCTACTCAGTACTGCCATTGTATGACAATACAGATTGCTTTCATTTATGCTTTTGATCAAACTCCCTATCCTGCCCAGAGTGGATCATCAGGGTCATGGCCAGTCCTTGCTCTGCCATTACCCAGCCCTTCTGGCTGAGCTTTCTCTACAGGACAGCATGGACCTGAGCATGGGAGCAACCATGGTTTAGCAGGTCACCTCTAGGTGCTAAATTCCTACAGACATTTTTCCCCAACTTAATTGAAGTGCTGGCACAGATACTTTAAATCTACCACCTACTTTCAGACATTCTGTGCAATGAGATTTTCCCCAGTTCATATTTGGATTCATTGAAATGGATGCTCACTGAAGTCATAAGGAGAGAGAAGAATCTTCAGGACGTGACTCAGTCTGTCAGGTCCCAGCTTACAAAAGGGGGACCCCCAAACAATTTTTCTAAAAATAAAATTCTGTCTGTCAGGATTATTTTCTTTTGGCACTTCTCCCTGTATACCTAAGAAAGCTTCCCAATCTCCCAAGCAAGCTGTTTAACAGGCAAAACTGAGCATACAAATAGATTTTTATCCTTTTTTTTTCCTCAGTCTTGATTTTTGTGAAGCATTGTGTTTATGTAATTTGTTCAGGTTGTGTTTTCCAGCTGCATATTTTTTTCCAGCATTGTTGCTTTGGAGTTGTTTTGTTGTTTTTTGTTTTTTTTCTTAAATATCTGAGGCAGTAGCTAATTTTGCTTTCTCTGGCACACATAAACTCATTTATCAAAATGAAAGGAAAGATTAAATGAACAGTTTAGAAAATACTTACTGAAGCATGTTTCAAAAATTAATTCTAGTTTGTAAGTTATGTTTAGTTCTTTGAATCTTTTCTACTGTAGAAAGAAACATGTGAAAAGCTCTGAATATGTAATTACTATTATAATGATTTAGTTTTAGAATGTCAAAAAGCTTTCCAAGCATTAATTAATTGAAAGAGTCAAATGATGTTGCATTGTTGCTGCAGTGCTATTAGGTGAAGATTTTTTTCTTTTTAGTTACTTAATGGATTTTATAAATTATCTAATTAGACCATAATATGCAATTGAAAACCACTTGATTTCAATGCAGAAATGCAATTCTTATAATAAAATTGTACATAAAAATAAATATCCCAGAGACACAATACTTAATGTGCTGCATAAATTCTCTGTTTAATGCTCTTTTTATTTTTGGAATTGTGTGAAGAATATAATGTCTTTTTAAAGTAGATTTTTGGGGGTTTCTAGAACTGTTTTTTTAATATGATATATAGTTTTCACAGTGATGTCAGCATTACTTAAAACCCACTATTTTTATGCTTTGTTTTGCAGGTTGGCTTCATGAGCTAGGAAAACGAATTGAATCTCCTTATTATGAGAATAATACACTAGGAGGCCCATCAATCAGAAGTGCCTATATAGCTGCCCTGTATTTCACTCTCAGCAGCCTCACCAGTGTTGGCTTTGGAAATGTTTCAGCCAATACCGATGCTGAAAAGATCTTCTCCATTTGCACAATGCTGATTGGGGGTAGGTACAATCAAGTGTCATTTAAAACATTTTCAAGGAGTCGGAATAAAGTCAAATAAAAGCTGAAATTTTGCTAAGTTTCTTAAAGGAAGCCCCTAACAAACACAACAGAAAGCTTAATAAATTTAATTTAAAATGGCTAAAGAAGGAAAAAACTTTGTTTGGCTTACATTAGATAAACTCTCTTAGGCAGACATATTTCTAACCTTTTGTTCACTAATGGTGATGAAAAACAGTGTCACCCACTGAAATGCAAGTTCACATTATTAACAGGAGAAGTGGCCCAGCTGTGTGTTGGGGATTTCAGTCACTTGTGGCAGACACTTTACCAGACAACCGGGTATGATGTGCACGCCAGCTGCAGTCCCATCCCCACAGCAGCCCTGGGAATGTTATTAGGGGAGGTGGGCAGCCCACAGGACAAATGTGTCTGTGAGCTGGTGTCTACCCTCGTGTGAAGGACCAGGCCAGAGAGAAAGAGAGACAGGACAGAGCCAGGAGACTGTTTGGTGAGACATAGCATTAAAAAAACAAAATAAACAAAAAAAACCCCACTTCAATTATCGTTGATAAAAATTTGATTCAGATTTCAACCAGAATGCAATTTTTTTGGCATATTCGGAGCTCTTAGTAACACCTATGCTGATTACCTAGTTGTATTGTCAGGGTAAGCCATGTGCTCATTTGTGGTCCCCTTCTTCTGCTGAGGCACCTGGGTACAACAAGCAGAGACTTGCAAAACAAGACCTTTAGATAAAGTACTGAAAGCTCTGTCTTTACATTGATCTTCCTCCCACAAAAAATCAACTCTGCTATTCCATGATGTGTACATTATGGAATAGTACATAATGTACAAAGCTCAAAGATGTCACACTGGCCACGAAGGATAAAAGCAAGTCAC
This sequence comes from Aegithalos caudatus, assembly GCA_013389925.1. NCBI lineage: Eukaryota > Metazoa > Chordata > Aves > Passeriformes > Aegithalidae > Aegithalos > Aegithalos caudatus. The sequence goes on along the minus strand of WEIU01013254.1, from coordinate 30,471 downwards.
TGCTAAGGTACTCTGTCCTCCCTTTTTCTTTCTACTGGCTTAGTTCTGGAAATATTAATAAGCATTTCTCCAGGGCTAGGAAGTAAAGCCCTGGGTGCCAGCTTTGCTGGTTAATTTTTTCTGGGCAATAATAAATTTGAAATTTGACACTTGAAATCCAGGGAACATGATGAATTACCTGTAAACTATATATTTGCAGCATTAACTGGTGAAAGAACTGCTCAATGAATAATATAAATTTTCCTCAGTCCTGAAAATAAGAGACAATAATATAATGAATATAATATAATGAACTATCCAAGAATTATCACTATTGATTTTGATCTATAATTGATCTATCTATTGATCTATAATTTTTTTACAATGTCACAAAACCACAAGCAGTTCATTAATTTCTTTCAGTGGTTGCATAAAATTACTGTGGTCTCTCTTCTTTGGGGTTTTCACTACATAAAATCTGTTGGAATAAAGGAGGGAGTTTTCATTTCTATCAAGAAATCAAGAGATCTCCTCTGTAAGGCAGTGATGAATATTTAATTCACTTTAATATGGCAGAGCTTTCATAAACATAATAGTGTAGATATAGAGGTATCCTATACATTTATTTAGTCCAGCTATAACAATTTCACTTTCATTTCTTTTAATATACTTGTACATTGAATAAATTGTGAAGAACTAGTCAACTGAGTGGAGTAAGAGGAAACTGACAACTGAAAGGAGAATTTGTTTATAGACAAGCAGGTGGGAGAATGGATTTATATCTGCAGTAGTCCAGGGAACAACATATGTCCAGGTTAAAAAAAAAAAAAAAAAAAAAAAAAAAAAGGAGGTTTTGAAA
>WEIU01013254.1:19151-29628 GCA_013389925.1 Aegithalos caudatus | reverse complement strand
AAAAAAAAAAAAAAAGAACAGGATGATTTGCAAGTATATTCTTGAGGAATTATATTTTAGACACTAGTGAGGAAAATCAAGGAAACTTGAAGGAGTTAGAATGATGCTGTGAAGATTGGTGAGGACACCTTAGAGAACTCTCTTAGGAATAAAATGTCAATCTGTGTGCTTAGGGACATTATAGCTCTTCATTTCTTAGAACATGTTTTAGTGTATCATTTTGGCTGATATTTAATCTTAAAATTCCCTAATGGAAAGTGATATTCTGAGAAAAAATTGGTGTATGTTTTTCATACTTTTGACCAAGCAATTAGTTAGTGATTTTTCAGGTGTAATGGATAGGGTGAGTTAGTTTATCAGTCATTTTTCTCCATCTCTTTGATGTATGACACAACAAACTGAAAAAATGAAATAAATTTACTTAAACATTGAAAAAGTTAAAGACAGGAAAAAAGTGTAAACTTAAAAAATAAATAGCATATAGAATACATTTTTAATATTTACTGGCCTGATAGCATTTATTTTTATTTTGCATAAATTTGAAATTTTAATTTTTAACAAGTCATGTTTGGAAGAAAAAGGATCTTGTTCAATACATCTTCTTAAAGTTAGAAAGAAAGTTTACTTATCAAAATGTAACCAGAATTCCTAGGATACACAGCATCTGTAAAATATTAATCAGATCTGCCCTCCAGCAGGTGATCATACCATGTTCTGTCTTCTACTCTCCATGTTCTTTCAGCAAATAATGTGTATTTTTGTATTTAACAGATTGGAGGCCAAGTCTAGTAGCTCCAGTTCTCTCTGGGATCAGAGGTGTACCTCTGTTCCCTGAGTAACTAAAATATGATTTAAAATATCTATTTTAAAAAGGCCACTTTATGAAATACAGTTCCTAGAAGTTTTGAACTTGTCCTACTTGAGTTTACACAGAGGCGTAATAGGTTTCCTACAGAAAGTAGGGTAAGCGTATGGTTATTTGATAAAGAATTCTAATGCCTGTCACAGCCAAGAATAGCTTGTCATTATGAGAAGCAGTTGCCTTCCAATGTATATAGGAAATGATAGACTCTACCATATTAATAAAATTCCAGATGATATTTGGGCCTATAATAACATCACCGAGATCTCTACACTGACCAGCTCATAACCTTGGAGTCTGATGAGGGATTTACATCACACGTGTCTTACATTTGCATTCATACTCCACCTAATGTTTTTCCCTCTCCCCATTTAAACTGATTATTGCATCCTTAAAGAGGTTACACTATTTCTTTAACCTATTTATCTGTGTCTGACTGAATTGTTTCACACTTAGCTGTCGTATTTCCAATATAATATCCTGTATTTAATGTTACACCAGTCCCTCGCATTTTGTTGCTCTAGTTTCTGACACAAATGACTTAGCAATTCTCTGCACCATCATGAGCAACACCTAGTTGAAATAACTGATTATTTTTAGAAATAAATTTCCAGTTAGGCTTACTATTTTTACTACATCCGTAATCCTTTTCTTTCTTCTATTTCTACATTGCAGTTCTTTACCGGTTTTCTGCACTCCCTTTCACAATAAAGACATAGATATTGTTAGTAGCTCTTTTGTATTTTTCTCAGCCTGTAAAAGTTTTCTCTCTCCAAACTACAGAATTTTCTCTCTCTTTCTACCGTTTAAATATGCATCCTTTCCTCCTCTTATCCCCCTTTGTCTCTTCTCACTCACATTGGACTTCTGTAAAGAGACATAAAAGGTCAATAACTTGTCTTGTTTATAAACCAATTCCTTTGTCACTCTGAGAAATCCATCTACTTTCTTTCAGGCAATGTAAAGACAGATGTTCCTTTAGAGAAATAAAGATTTTAGTAATTTTTAAATAAACAATTAGTATATGTATATATTCTATACATCTGATAAATATCACATGACAGACAATTTAGCAGTGATTTTTCCAATTCAAATAAGCAAACACATTTCTGCACAGATAAACCCAGATGACCTATATTTGTAAATATTTCTTCAATTTTGCTTCTGGTCCTTTATTCCCAAACCAGTAACTAATTGCAGACAAACTGCAGGATGTCAGAACAATTTCAACCATATTTGACCTTGTCAAGCAACATGAGAAATCAGATTGTGTCTTTGAATGTTTCTTCTAACTTGAATTCCTGCTTTACAATGGGGTTTTTTTCTGACTTTTAAAAAATATCTTGCCCAGAATATGATACATTTTAAAATGTTATTTACAACCTCATTCCACTACACAAGGTCTCCATTAGTAATTGTTTTTATTTATGCGAGTTCTCTGAAATCTATTGCAGTCTGTGTAGTTTCCAACTGACCATTTGAGTCTATTTTTCACACTGATTATTAGTATTTCATTATTTTCTAAGCATACTTGCCGACATGCGTTCTTTAATGTATTTTTTACAAAGGCCTGTAGTGACAGAACAAGTGGGAATGGCTCAAACTGAAAGAGAGTAGGTTTGGATTAAATATTGGGAGAAATTCTTTACTGTGAGGGTGGTGAGGCACAGGAAGATGTTGCTCAGGGTGTGTGCCACATCACTGGCAGTGTTCAAGGCCAGGGTGGATGAGGCTTTGAGGAAGCTGGTCTAGTGAAAGGCATCCCTACCCATGGCAGGGTGATTGGAACTAGATGATCCTTAAGGTTCCTTCCAACCCAAACCATTCTATGATTCTATGATTCTATGCTCTGTTTCCCTTTTCTTTTAGACTATGGACTTAATTTGACTTAATTCTTTTGTTAGGTACCCTGACTAGATAGAATAAGTTGTTGCTCTGCCCTGTCCCTGTCACTATGACAGTGACTCATAGTGTCTCAAACACCAGAAATGAATAATCATATTAATACCACACTATTAATATACCATTACTGAAGGAGTCTTATATTTAAAAGCTTTCTTACATCTCTCAATCAGGATATTTTTCCTCTGTGAAGATCCTGTTCACTTTCTGTGATGAGTTTTATTGATAAACAAATCACTCCACATTTCATGTAATTTCTATACTTCCTAGCTCTGATGCACGCCTTGGTGTTTGGCAATGTGACTGCCATCATTCAGAGGATGTACTCCAGATGGTCCCTTTATCACACAAGAACCAAGGATTTGAAGGACTTTATACGGGTCCATCACCTGCCACAGCAGCTAAAGCAAAGGATGCTTGAATATTTCCAAACCACGTGGTCTGTCAATAATGGAATTGATTCCAATGAGGTAACCAAATTACAGGGAATTGTATTTGATTGTCTTGACTATGAACTATGACTGTGAGTTGAGGAAGGGAGTAATTTTTCTTTTGTAATGCTGTTTTGTGTGAAGTTACATACCAAAGAAGACCATGACTAAAATTGAACCTGGATTATGCCAGGAACAGGGTTCACAGTTGAAAAAGCAGGTTTTAAACACCAAATAATGTAGTAAAATTCAGTCCTCCATGATTCTTAAATGCTGAAGAGGCATCCATCAGAAACCTTTTAGATGATGCCAGCAGAAACACTATAATGAGTATTTCTATCTTTCACTAAAGAAAATATCTACATGGGAATTCTAGGTCCTTTTTATAGGAGAGCTTATGATACCCTTTCCTTCCTTCTTCATCTTATTTATTGCAATACTGTAAAAAAGTGATTTAGCCTGAATTTTTATGTTATTTATATCACTACATTTTTAAATACTGCAGAGTGTAACTTGAGAGTGAAATCAAAAGACAGATTTCGGGTGGTGTCTGTTCTTGCTTGTTTTAAATTACTTATCCAGGTTATGTGTTACTGTGCTGCAGGAGAAATAATGGCTTCTCTCTGCTGGAGTGTTATTTGAATGGAGCACTCCCTTCAGGTTTCTTGTTATCTGTGTTATAAAACTCAGTGGTCTCTAAAGATAATGTGGAAATAAGCAGAAAGATTTGGGGTTTGGATTCTTTTCCTGATAAATTCTTTTTGTGTTGGGCACAGCACAAAGAATGGGATTTTCAACAGCATCTTAGCAACAGAAGGAGCTCAGTAAGATTTACAAAGGTACAAAAATTACTTAGATGTCAAAGCTTTCCTACATGTGATTAATGCTCACCTTTGGCTTTTGTACCTTCTGTCCCTTTAGTCACACTGAAAGTGAGTGACTGCTGTACTACCACAGCTCCTGGAGAGACCATCAGTCTTTCATTATTGCCCTCCTATGGATAAAACACCTTGTCTGAGCCCACCCGGTCAAGCATTGGCTGATTGCATTGTTCAGATGCCACATCCCCTCAAACTACAAACAAAACTATGTTTGTGGGCTTGCAGCTTGAAAGGAAAAAGTGAGACCTCATGGTCTTTGTTTCCATAGGTTCTTCCATTGAATATGGACCTTGTATCCATTTCTTTCCCACCCCTCCTTCAGTGTCCAGTTACATTATTAAAAAATGAAAATAGCAAGAATAAAAACACATTCAAGGCGGGGTTTTTTAGTTATTCCTCTTTCAGTGGTTTAATTACCAAAGAAGTAATATTACATATTGATGAACTTTATAGAATTCTCTGTTTTCATTGTGTATGTCACTGTATACAATGGTATACCTGAGCAGCCTACTGTGTTCTATCACTGAGAAACTTGGACAAACTTAAATTGTGTATTACAGGGAATTCATACAGTGTTGTTGACATTTTGTCCTGGTTTTTTTGTTGTTTTTTTTTTTTTTGTTTGTTTGTTTTGGTTTTTTTTTTTTTTTTTTTTTTTTTTTTTTTTTTTTTTTTGTTTTTTTTTTTGTTTTTTTTGTTTGGTTTTTTTTTTTTTTTTTTGTGAGGCTTTGTGGTTTTTTTAGGTTTTTATTGGAAGTAAAAATGCATATATTTCTTCATGTTTTACCTGGAATTTATCAGTGTTAAAATTTCTTAAAATAGCATGTCTCATCAAGGTGATAAGAAAAATCAAAGTATTTGCAACAGTATGACGTGCAGCACCACTAAATCAGTCCACTTCTGCAAAAGTGGAAACAAACAGATTTACAATTTTTCTCTTTTTCATCTTTTTTTTCCTTCTTTTGGACAGCTTTTAAAAGACTTCCCAGATGAGCTGCGTTCAGACATCACCATGCACTTGAACAAGGAGATTTTGCAGCTCTCCCTTTTCGAGTGTGCCAGTCGTGGTTGCCTCAGGTCCCTGTCTCTGCACATCAAAACCTCCTTCTGTGCTCCTGGGGAATATCTCCTCCGGCAGGGAGATGCCCTGCAAGCAATCTACTTTGTGTGCTCAGGTTCCATGGAAGTCCTGAAGGACAGCACTGTGCTGGCAATTCTTGGTAAGTTCACAATCATAGACTCAGAATGGTCCCCCACTGTAGGAGAACCTTCATTACTAATTGCTGGCTTAGTGTGTCCTAATTGTCTAATGAGAAAAACTTTCTGTTTAATTTTAATCTGCAATACCTATTTTATCTACACTATTTTTTTTTTTAAGTTTAAACTTCCTTATATTTTGACCTAAGAAACTTTCAATTGCCAGTTTGTTAGCTGTGCAATATTTGTGCAATATTTCACTTCTGATTTCCTTATATTTATTCTCCCTTCTTTTCATGTTAAGAGGTACTTGCAAGCTTTTGACACAAATTGCTGCTTTCTGCTATATTTGGTGGTGTATTGATAGCTCAAAGAACATTGGTCACCAGTTCCTAAATCTTTCATGAAAATTAGTGGCCAAGCAATGCTCCCACTAATGCTCCCAAATGAAAGAAAGCAATATGAGCCTACTTTTATTCTTTGGCACTTGCCTATGAACACTGCTTGCAGAAAAGCCATGTGGTGAAAAACAAGCATTGTTGGCTCTGCTCCCCCAAGCTACTTCATGCTAACTGATGCTGTCTGCAGTCATCTGAGTATACTGGAACTGATAAAGGCCAGAAATTCTGTTCTAATAAATTTTTAGTTTTTGTTTGCAAGATGACTGTTTTTACTCATTGACGTTTCAGCATCTCTAACTATAAATTTCTCTGATTTGCCTCAATCTAAGGCCTACTAAAGATATTCTCTTTATCTTTAGCTAAAGGATGATTAGATCTGTCTCAGTTAATGTTTATGAAGTTTTTGGTGAAATAAAATATAAAAATTTACTCTAAAAGCAGAGAATTATATTATTATGATTTTAATATCTCTTTGGAGGTAAATGTATTCTTCTCTCTAATAACTTTTAATATTCTTATAAAACAGAGTTTAAAAAATAATTCTTTTTTTGCTTTCCTTCCTATTTCGTGGTATTATACTAGACTGCTGATAATGGAAGCTTCTGGTCTTCTGTAATTGAATTTCCTTTATTTTACTAGAATGCATTTGATTGGTCTTTTTTAGAATATAAATGTGACACAGGTCCTATTTATTTCAGAACTCTTTAATTCTATTAGATTGACAGTGCACATCACTCCATTACTTGTTTGTTTCTTGAAAGTTTAAGAACCTCTTGATTTCCTTGGATCATATAGATCAAAGATATAAAATATGACTTATAATAAAACATAAGTTGAAAGACATCAAAAGATCAAGAGGTACTTCCATTGGAACTATGATTTCATTAATGATTCCATCTTCAGGCACTTCTGAAAATGTTAATTAAAGCATCATTGTTTAATGCTGGCAGTCAAAACAATAAGAAAAAGATTACTGTATTTCTGAAAGAAGCTAATGAAATCATAACACAAAAAACATAAACATAACACAATGAAATAATGTTTGGTTACTGTGAATGGGCGCTTCATCATTTAAAGCTAATTAACAACAGCAGAAGGTGAATACATGAAACATGTAGGTCCTTATGAGAAATTGTGTTACTGATGTCATGTAAATCCCTGACAATGCTGAGTTGCTTGCAGTTCCAGAATATTTTATAATTCTGTCCTGATTCTACTTCTAGTGGATTAGTTTTTGTTTACTGAACCATTCTCACTAATGAGCAGTGCACCAACAACTCAGTGAAATGCTCTCATTAGATATATCTTTGCTTCCTCTAGAGACTGTTACTTTATCTAATAATGATGGTTAGGATATATGTTATGTGAAAATACATTTTAATATGAGTTATGTACTCTTTGAGCATATATCTTTGATTTATTAAAAATATTAGCCATGTTATTTTCAAAATATCCATAATGAGAACATTTATAACTTTAACTGCATGTCCCTGATTTATAGAAAAGCAGATGTGTCTGTGAGAAACATGTATATATAAGCTTGTTATCCAACTAAAGAAAAAAGAAAAGAGCTACTAAGAATAGCTTAAATGATTCTGTTATGTAACTAATGTTGACATTCAAGGTAGGATCATTTAATCACTTCATTAATTCTATGTGAAACTTCAGGTTACTACCTACAACCTTTGCTGCATGATTTTAATTTGAAAAAGAAACATATTAGCACTACCAGATCAATTGTAGAGTCTTTAAGTCTGAAATTACTTCAAAATTTTAACTACAATCAAATAAAAATCTAATATTTTTCCAAAATATTTATGCAGTATTGATACTAATACTGTTCATATATTTTTTTAAAATTATAATTAAGATGTTTAAGGAACAGTTTTGATATATTTGAAATATTATTTCCCTTGTCCACATTAACAGCCAGCAATAAATTAACATTAACAGCCAGCAATAAATTAACATTTCCAGCCCTTTGCTTAACATAATAGAAGAAATCTAAGGAATTGTTGATATTTATAGTAAAATGTAAAAGTGTATTACTGCTTAGCTTTATGTTATATTATGTAGCAATGTATGTTGTGATGAACAATGACAGATATTATTGTTACGTATCAAATTTCTCCTTCCGAGATTGACCTAAGCTCACACTTCTCATTTATAGTAACTGAGATTTTTGAGACCCCAAATAAGCATTAATATATGTATATTCCTAGCATAAGAGAAAATCTCTCCTGACCCTGAGTTTGTAATAAGAACTTTTGAGAAAGTTGTTCAAGCTGTTCAAGCTTCACGTAAATAAGAAAAGAAAAAAATAAAAATTAAGGTACCAAAAATGATATTTTAAAGTGTAAAACTATCGCATTTAAGAAAGTTCAGGGATTGGTTTAACTTACCCTACAAGCTGACCATTTCCTGTGTTGGAAAAAACTGTGTTACAGTTGGAATCACATGCTGAGTGGATCTTCCAATGTGACAGTCTTATTATTTATTGATAACTGAATAATGTAAGATTGAAGGGACCTTCAGACCTTCAGAAGCCACTCAAACCTGCTTAAAACAGGACAAACTTATCTCAGATGCCTCAGGGCTATGTCCAGACAAGTCATGAAGATCTCCAAGGATGCTCACAATTCCACAGCCTCTTTGGGCATGCTGTTCCATGCTTCTTGACTTTCATTTCCTGATTTATAATGAGAATTTTATTTGTTACACCCTGTGCCCAGTACATCTTGTTTCCCTGTGCACTCTGAAGTTTAACTCTGTATTCTCTACAATTTTCTGCTGGGCTGTTGAATACAGTAATAATATCCTTCCTTTGCCTTCTCTTTCTAAGATGGAGCAATACCTCGTTTTTTCAGCCTTTTCTCATAAATTATATTCTTTAGTCCCTGATTCTTGGTAGCATCTTTTGGACTCACTCTAATATGTCAATATTCTGTCTTGTACTGGGAAGCCCAGTACTGGACACAGTGCTCCAGATGAGGTATGACAAATACAGAGGGAAGGATTCATTTCCTGGGACTTGCTGGCTGCACTGTTGCTAATGCTGCACAGGAGGTCCTTGAACTTCTTTGCTGCAAGGACACATTGTTGGCCCATGTTCAGCTTGTCCTCAAGGACCCCCAGGGCCTTTCCTGCAGAGCTGCTCTCCAGCTGGTCAGTTCCCAGTCCACACTGCTGTAGGGAGGGTTTTCATCCCTGGTACAGGACTTGGCATTTAGTTTTGTTGAACTTCATGATATTCCTAACAGTTGTTTTGTCTTTCATTGAGGTGCCCCTAAATAGCAGCTTTTTCCTTCAGCGTATCAACCAATTCCCCCAGTTTGGTATTGCCCTTGACCTGCTGAGAATGTACTCCATCACACTCTCCAGGTCTTTAACAAAGGCCATCTGCTTTAACTTTTAGGGAAAACCTCTGGTTCAATGACTCCACTTTGGAATTTATACCTCAGATCAGATGTTTATAGAAGCTTTTAATTGTAAAATTTTTGTGCTCCTCAATATATGGTCAATTGAAGTTTTTAAGACAACCAGTGTTCTAAGGCAGTCTTGCCCATAAATGAAAAAAAAAAAAAAAAAAAAAAAAAAAAAAAAAAAAAAAAAAAAAAAAACAAAACCAAAAAACACCACCAAACAAAACAGCATAATTATTCTTCCTTAAGCCATTTTTGCTTCTAGACAGAATAGTTAAAATGCTACCTTAACAACTGCATGTTTTCACACACACAAAAACATCTGACAACAGCCTTATGAAAAATAATTGCACCTGCTATTAGTTACTAGTGTATATCTTTATTTTATACATATTTATTTTATTGTTCCCTTAGATCAGACAGTTACCTGTCTGGAAATTAGTTTTTATACCTCCAATTAATTGTGTATAAGTTTGCACCTGCAAAAAATAAGGAAAAAAAATTAGTCTATGATCCTTTAGCATGTCATTAATTAAACAAGGCATTAGTAACAATGGGATTTCAGGTCCAGGGGTAGCAATTATATTAAACAGTTTTATGATTCAAAAAAGAAGTAAAGAATTTATGCTTTGAAGATAATTATTTCTGCATTCTTTTTTAGGTAAAGGAGATTTAATTGGAGCAAACCTATCAATTAGGGATCAAGTTATTAAAACAAATGCAGATGTTAAAGCTCTAACATACTGTGACCTCCAATGTATTATACTCAAAGGTCTCTTTGAAGTGCTCGACCTTTACCCAGAGTATGCTCACAAATTTGTTGAAGACATCCAGCATGATCTCACTTACAATCTAAGAGAAGGCCATGAAAGTGATGTAAGTATCTTTAAAGGTCTCTTCTGTTATTGTAATCTCTCAGGTGTTTCTCATACCTTAGTAATTTCTTATAATTTTGTCACAATAAAGAAATAACACACAATTACGTTAAAGGAACTGCTGATTCCATTTGTTTGATAATTCAGATATTACCTACATGATTTTTTTACCAGTTGGTCAGACCATAAACATTGAACAATGTCTCTGCTTCTCATTTTCCATAACAAACATCATCCATGAGAGAAAATTCTTTTTTTAAAATATTTTTGTTTATGTCTAAAAATAATTCAGTTATATAAACTGTGTGTCCAAAAAAAGGTTTTTAGCCATGCCTTTTCTAGAAGCTCATGTGCCAACCTAATGAACATTCATTTCATACATCATTGGTTATCACTTTTAGTTAAGAATGTCATCACTCACACTGAAAATGAAAAACAGTTGTTTCTCATACACTGCAATTAAAATGTGTTTTTTCCACTTAAATGACTACTTTATTTTGGGAAAA
>WEIU01013247.1:17598-49349 GCA_013389925.1 Aegithalos caudatus | reverse complement strand
TTTTTTCCACAATACCCCAAAATGCCATGTCATGTGTCTGCTCCACCTCTTTTCACCTCCCACCAAATTAGCAATTTCAAACACATATCTTCCTTCTTGGAGAAAATAAAAAATATAATTAAAATCTGTGTGCTTTACTGTTGACAAAGGGTTCTCTGCAACCCCAAAACTCCAGACTTCCTCCTGGATCCTGCTCTTGCCATTCTGCTTCCCTATGCCAGGATTCAGCCTAGTGTAGGTATGTCACTTGGCTGCATATCATTAAATTGCTGTTCTTCTGAGTTTTGTTGGTAGAATTTCAATCTTTAGAATCCACTTTCATCTGTTAAATAGAGCTAAGCTTCACTGAAATATACTCTGTGTTTATGCAAAGACACCCATGAAATTGGAATGTCAAATGGTGACCTAAGATTGAAGCTGATTTGTTTGATAAGAAACATACCACTAAAAAAGAAAAAAAAGGGGGGCAGGGGGAAGTAAACAATGCCTTGATTCTACATGGTCTGGAATAAAATTGTATTTCTTTTCATTCTTTATCAAAGCCTTGTCAGGATCTAAAAAAACACAGCTACCAGGCCACTGTATTTCTGTCAAAACTCCATGGAGTATTGGTATTTGTGACCTCATCCTTACCAAATATCCATACTTAAACCTTGCAGAGCAGTATTCTGCTGTACAATAAAAACGAAGCCAGCAACACTTCTGTTAAATTCACATTATCATGCTGGAGAGTCTGACTTTTTGTGTAAACATACACAGCATGCAAACATCAAAATAGTCAAGGAATAGCAATAACAGGTAATAAATTTTTGCTGTGTGAACTTCCTTACTTAGATACTCATCTTCCTCATGTGCTGGGAGCTTTACAAGGCATATAAATAATAAATGAGATTATTATTAAACTGGATCAATTTAGATCAGGTAAATAAGTGTCTTCCTTAAGAAATTGCGAGTTTATGATGATTAATATGATGGGTTTCACAGTACTTCTTTCTAAGTTGAATGCTTGTATCAAGAGATAAATGCTTAAAACTCCTTGTCTTCACAGAGGTAAGTTTTTACTCCTGGCTTTGTATATGGGGCAAGAAAATACAGGGAATCTTCTTTCCTACTTTAAAGCCTTCTCAGACAGGACAGAGGCTTGGGAGTCTTAATTCTGATGAGAACAAGATCTTCTTTCCTATGCTTGGTATCCTAAAAGGGCCATGAAGTTACTGGTGGATATTAACTATAAACCATCCTTCAAAAGTGGCAGGACACAGAGTGGTTGGTGGCTGGTGCATTGGTGGGGTTATTCTTGTTTGGATTTGAGCTTTTCAGTACCTGTGGGACTGCTGTGTGACAGGCAGAGTGGGAAAGGATTTTCAGTCTGAGTAGTGTAAGGCAGCATGCAAAGGTCTCTGCTAGCCTGTCAGAAGATTTACAGCAGTTTCTGGTTATTTGGGAGAGAAGTAAGTGTAGGAAGAACTACCTGTACATATGCATACATTGATGTATTAAAGCTATATTAAAAGATTATAAAAATGTGGGTGCTGGTCAGGTGCACAGGTCTTGCAGGAGCTCCCCTCTGTGTCCAGCCCCAGATTTATTTTGCAGACTCTCCCTCTTCTCCCTCCTTCTTCTCACTAAACCCTTACCATTGGGCTCAGACTGGAAAATTGGGGATTGGAATGACCAAATGACAGCTTGTTTTGGATGAAAATTAAGCAAAATAAGTAAGAAAAGGTCACGAGCATGTTGAAAATCCCACTAGCCATCACAGACAGGTACAGTAGCCAGGCTGCCTCTCACAGACTCCATTTCACAGATAACAACTGCTGCCCATTAGGCCCAGCTCAGCTGCAGACATTAAGCTCTTTGCACTGCATGAACCCATGCTAAGTGAAGTGCATCACCGTAACTGACTTTCTACATCTCTACCTTAGCTTCCCCCTAGAACTATGGTAAAATAATGGCATTTGTTCGTTATTGTTCCTACTTCAGCTCCCTTTAATTACATATTTGTCCATCCCAGCCTTTCTGCCTTCAAGAATAAATTCTGAAAGTACCCAGGAGAGAAAAATCTGTAGGTTTTACATTACAGCAAAAGATTTTCCTGTCCTCAGGAAAAAAAAAAAACAAACCTGTATTCCAGCTTTGTTGGAAATGTGGAGTAAAATATTGGTCTTTCAAGGGTTTATGCCAAGTTTATACTGTTAAAGTGAACAGAAATTTTGGCCAGGATCCTTTTATATATAGGGTACAAGCGATTTAAGTTTAGTTAACTTCTTTCCAAGCTCCAGAAAGGATCTAGTGAAAGAATGAAGCATATTAAAATTGTGGCAGACCCCTAGTATTCAGCCTATATTAATTATAATATGATGATATCATTCAGGTTGCAGAAAGACTAGCGATACTCTGAATGGTTTGCTTAGAGGATAGTAATAGGTACTACTACTAATAAAAGTCATTTAATAATTAAACAAATAGAATGACAGGAGACTATCAGAATTTACTTAAATGAAATCAATCCTGCCTTCAGGCAAAATGATGGGCCCTTTTCTGATCATTATATTATGATTAATTCTATGATTTCTGATCCACTTTCCTCAATTTCTTTTGGGAAACCATGTGTCTATCTGTTAATATGTACAGGGTACTACAGAAGTTTTCTCACAGCTTTCTGAACCTTCCAGGAAGAGGATAGAAGTTTTAGACCATGTCCTCCTTGCACAGGTAGGGAACAGAGAAAATGCAGTATTAGCTTCTTTTATCCATCCTCCTTTTGACCTTTTGCAACCCTGTGCAGACCTGCCAGCCAGCACTAGCTCAAAGGGGAGACTTGGTGGAAGAGGAGGGGATGGTATGTTTTGCTTCCTTTTGGGAAGGTTACAGCACAGTCCTTGCATGCACACTCACCTTTCTCCACTTAAGTTGAAAGTCAGTCCTTTATAAGTTCACATCCAGGGACATTTCATAAGATCATTTTTCTCCTTGATGTTATTTGGGCTTATGGACATTTTTTTAGAGATATCTTTAGTACAGAACTGGTAATTCCCTCTCCCCGGGTAGCTTCCCAGAGTGTTGTTACTTTTCTGTGCTGTGTACATCCCTGCAAATTACCTTATTTTTCCCTGTGTTTCATAGAACAGTTAGTAAGATCATAAGTGGTGTCTTTCTGCCACAGAGGTCTGAAAACACTGTCATCAGTTGAATTTTGGACTGCATTAGCTTAGTTTGAGAGCCATGAGTTTCTGCTGTTATTGTCTTCAGGACACTTAAGAACATCCTGAAGATAGATGAAAATTCAGCTCCCCAAACTGCCAGTATTAAGTAGTAATGTCATAGCTGACCTTTGGAGGTATTTGTGTAAGAGTGGTTGGCCCAGCCCACACGCTGTACAGGAAAAACTGCACCCATCACTCCTCTGCCCGAATTGTCACTGCTTTTGAACGAGCTGCAGAGATCATACTCAAAGGATCTTCTGCACATGCAGACTGGTGACTCCAGCAAAGGCTGCAATATTGGCCTGAACTGAAAAACTTGCATATACAAGGGGAAATCCAGTTCTACTTTTGCTAACACAGATGTAAATCAAGAATATACCTTTGACAGCCGGTGGTGCTACACTGCACGGGCAGGGAATCGGAGCCAGAACAGAGATCTGGAATGCTGCCAAGCTGAAGCAATATTAGGTTGATACCCGTTCTGAAATCCTATAGAAACCGTCATCTCCAAGTTTATCAAACCAAAACTACAGATGCTTAAATAAAAAATGAAAAAAAACCCTGTGTGTTTGTGAAATCTGGCCTTTATTTTATATCACTCTCATGACAAAAAGTGTTAGAAAAATGTCTTAAACCACTACTTGGGGATTTCCTCCAAGCACTATGCCAGCTGCTCTCAGCCTCCATTGTGAAATGATGGGCTGCTGGCATAGCCAAAGTACTTTACACTCCAGCAACCACTGGATGCATAGCAGCCCTTTGGGAGTCATTACCAACTGGTGTAATTTAGGGCAGCCCTGAGGCAGCTCTAAGTCACAGTCTCCAGGAACTGGAGGCTATAAAGGTGGCATAACACCTCTCCTCTAGGTCTATAATCTGCAATAACATTTACAATACAGACTGCATCATATTATTTCCATGTTTAATTAGAGTACAGAATATCAAACATTTTGCTTTAACACTACCCCGTGTGCTGTTACTGGCTCTGTATGTGATTTAATGGGTGATCAATCATTCACATATCAGTGGTGATGTAAACCTGATGTTCATTTGCTCTTTTTCACTTCATGCATGGATCTCATATAACAAGAAAAGAAATATCTATGAGGAATGTGGTAGTTCTGCATTGCTGTTAAATCTCAGCAAGCCCTCTCAGAATTCAAGAAATAAGGTAGCATCAGTTTACAGACCAGCTTTTCAGTGGCATCATTCCAAGTTTGTGCTATTGGCCAGCGTGGCTTATGCTTTGCTTTCATATGTGATGCTTGACATGTCAAGTCAGCTGCTGGGTTTTTTTTTTTAAGAGAGGGCTATTGTTGATACAGCTGTGAAAGAGTCCTTTCTCCTTTCCAAAGAATTATCACTAAATTGCATTAACCAGAGAGAGACCCTCTTCACTGGATCAGCACTTAACAAAAAGTGCCCTGTCATCATTTTCCTTTCACTCTCTTCTCACTACCCTTCTGATCTGCTGCTGTCCACTTATATTTCAAATGGGTATTATCCTGCCATTCATCTTCAGATATCAACAGGAAAATCACCTTCAAGAAATCTGAAGGGTTAGACCTTGTAATGGAAAAATTGTGAGATTTATGCCACTGTTTCAGGCCAGCAAACTGAGTCCAGCTGAGCTCAGGAAGAGATGTGGCCAAGGACAGCCAGGGTTTGGTGGTGTCTCCATGGAAGGAGAGATGTAGGAGCCTGGCAGGGTCATGCTGGGGAAGCAGAGCTGCAGGAGCTGGCAGAGTTTGAGTGTCTGTGCACCCAGGGGATAAGGAAGATGCTGGGATTTCCCAGGTATGCCAGGCACAGAGGACACATGGATGATGGATGCCATTCCTCTGTTCTGCTATGCAAGTGCACCTAAAGGACAGTTCCAAATGCTCCTTTCCAGGAGCAAAAGCAGGAAAGCAACCTGAAACCTGCCAGGGAAAAGGGAGTAACTATTTTGCCAAGTGATAGCAACACAATTTTATTGTAATTGTAGTAATAAAACAGAGCTGACAATTGATGACTTCTCTGAGGTGCTTTTAACCTTAATAAGAGCTCCATTAATTTTTCATATTATTGATAAAGCAAATTAATACACATCCCCAAACAAGCAAGACATAAAAAGGCATCAAAACCAAACTGAAATAATTGAATATTATTTGTAGAGAATGCCATTAAAATAATGTAAATCTTCTTTTGTAAATTAACTTCATGCATAACTAGAAATGATTAGCATGCATATATACCAACCTCTGTGTTTGTAATTTTAACACACATCCTAATAGACTTGGGGTGTTTTATTCACAGACACTCTGAAAGTATTATTCTGTGTGAATGCACAGTAACTCTGAGAGAGAACTAGAGGGAAGACATGAAGCTGGTGGAAGTGCTGTCACTGAGCCTCCCAGGGAATAAGGGAAGATCTCCCTCTTCTTGCAAGGACAAGTGGGAAAACACCAGCCAAATATTAACTCTTCCACATAACTGGGAGTATCTGGATACTCCTGAAATCATTGGCAGTGCATGTTTTAGTAGAAGTACAAACAGTGATTTTGGACATCTACAGCATGGGAGTCCATAACTCATGGCAGTGGGGAATTTTCACAAATTCAAGAGAAGGACCAAGGAAACTTTTAAATTAATATTCTGGCAGATGTACAGTCTCCATTACAAAACCCATGATCTTCTTTAGCTTCACTTTGCAAGGGGCAGTGTGGAGGAATAATTGCAAGCAAATATCACTAAATAAACATATATTTTCTTGGGCCAATTTTCAAGATTGTTCAAGCAGTTACATGAAATCTGTGTTTGGATGATTGGTGGTAGGTAGATAATAAAGTGGTGATAATCTAGTTAATTTTTTCAGAATTTTACAGTAGATTCTCAAGGAAATGAAATAAAAATATCCTTAGTTTGTGTAACAGCTCTTACCTGAATCCACAAACATGCATTACCTGCTACCTGGAACAAAGCCAAAGAAAAGTCTGATGTTCTAACATATCAGTCCCAACAGCCCGCAAAAGAATTAGACTTTAACAAAGAATTTTATATTAATTACTTAATTAAAATAATTTATTTGGTCTTTTATACTTAAAACATTAGAAGTTCATAAATGCCTATCTGAATGATCAGTGGCTAGGGAATACTTGAAAAAGTCACAGGAGAAATCAAGATCCCTTTCACCAATATCTCCTACTGCAGACCAGAGGTAGTCAGAGCAGATGTGAACCCAGCCTAAGCACGGGCCTGCCATGTGATGGGAATTTGGAAATCTCTCTGCACATACTTGCTTCAAAATTGGAACTAAAAGGCATTGCTGAAAACCTCTGCCAAGCTCTTGCTGTCTTGAAAGCCTGAAAGAATTAAATCCTCCCTCATATGTTTGTGACAGACTTTGTTTTAGTTCTTGTTCTTGTACCCTATGTAAACAATAAAGTTTGTGAGCTAGCAGTGGGCACATGGGAATAAAAGAATAATCAAACAGGAATATTAAATACTGTAGTTTTTTTAATTTCTGAGATACAGATATAAAGCCTTATTTTAATTAAGCATTTTCTGCTTCTGCCTGCATCAGTATTAAAGTTGCAAATTTATCTAAGGCAATTTAGTGTTTGAACACAGAAATAATAATCCACATTTAGTGAAATTAGCCAGGAGGGTAGGCTCCTGTCTAGAATTATTTACATTCTTTGACCCTTTGGGCTCAACTCTTTATCCAATCAAATTTATCTAGAATAACTTGTAGCCTGACTTTTTTTGTGTCATACACATTTCACATTAAGGCTGCAGCAGAATTTTGCAAGTATGTGGCATATTCTTGATAGCACATCTGGTGAGTATGGACACTGTTTATTAGAATAGCTTTGCAAACTGATAACATGCCAAAGCTTTGACAAAAGTACTTATGGTAGATGTCAATCATCTTTCTTTGCCAGTTTAAAAATGCACCCTTCTGGGAATAATTTTTATCTATTCTGGCACATAAAACATAATGAACAATATCTTCAGGCTTTGCAAATGAATGCAGGTCCCTGTATTATGTATGCTCTATGTGGATCACTAAACAAATGTAACAGAAGGAAGGAAGGTGTTTATATATGTTATCAATAAAAAATCTGTGAGAAACACCAGGCAGAGTGAGTAAATCTGTGGCAAGTGAGGACTGTGAATGCACAGTACAGCTACAGCAGGCACTGGCACACTCCTGCTATGAGTGACAGAGCCTGAAACGGGTCCTCCAAGAGGGATGAGGCACCATTCTGATCTGAACTTCTGTTGCACTGAGGGATTACAATTGATATAGGTTTTCCTGCCTTCATTGCTGTTATTTGCACATAGATTTTTATTTGTTGACTTCCTAAAATACATTTCAATAGTGAAACCATGTTAATAATGAAGTGGGAAAAGCCCAAAAATTTAAAAAGAGCTCTAAATTTTCAGGAAGTTGCACAAAAAAGTACAGACTATTGTTGTCTTTCACATGAACACATTGGGTTTCTTTTAAATATTAACTGGTAGAACATTTCAGATTTGCTGAATACAGTAGGTATTTATGCTTTTATTTCAAATGGGGATTACAAATTATTCGCCTTTTGTCATGCACAATATGCATATTATGGTGTGGATATTGTGTTACCAATTCACTGTAACTAAGTGCTTTGGCACTTAAAAAAAAAGCCATTTTTGACCCAAAAGACCATAATGGAGCCTTTCAAACTTGTTTAAGGCAGCTGCCATGAACTGAAAAAGTCATACAAAACAAGCTGTATGTAGAGCAATTTAATATGTAGAAACGTGCATTTTCAGTAAAATACAATGGCTGGCTCACATTATTTTAAATTAAAAAAGTACTGGACCTCATTATCTTCTGATGTTGAGAAAAGCTTCAGATTAGTCTTGTCAATAGCTACTAACTAGCAGGTGAATTTACCAAATTATGTCTCCTCCTTACTGATGAGGGTGGTACCATATATGCACAATGTGAGCTTTTATGGATATGTGAAAACAGCCTCTTAGCACTGAGAAACACTAAAAGAACCAGACAATTCAACAAAAAATGTATTTTAAAGTATTTTTAGTGGTTTAAATAAAAACACATTCTTGGTTTTTTAATGTGGTTTTCAGTATGTTCCATCTTTTTAAATTTAGCCTATTGCGTCAATATTTTATATGTCATCATGAATGCTGTCCTCTTGTTAATGAAATAATGATTCAAGCCACAAAATTAAAACCAGCTGGTTTGTCAAATTCTGAGCTTAAAAACGATTCTCTAAGATGATTATGGAGAAAATAGATGGAACCTTGATAATCTGGTGTTGGTAATTAACTGCTGAGGCTAAGGGTTGCCTCAAACCAGGACCCTGATGCCATCTGGCAAGACCTGGGGATGTCACCAGCCTCCAAGTGCCAATTCAGAGAAAATAGGACTCTACAGACTCTCTGATGCATTTGCCAGTGGGGGTTGCAGATACCCTGGATATCACTGGACTCTCCTGTGTGTCAGTACCTAGAGGCTTATATCTTGAATTCTTAGTAGGATTTGTGTGAATATAGAGGGTGTGTGTGTGTGTGTGTTTGAATGTATTGTGGAAGCATTTTTAATCCCCAAAAATGTTTATAAATGTGTATGTGTTGATGGTTATGTGTGTTAAATAGCTAACTTAAATTTGCTGTACAAATTATAATTTTTCCCCCTAAAAGTTTCTTTCCTTATAATTTTATTTTTAGCAAGAGTACTGCAGCACCCAAAGCTCACAGTATTGCCTCTTCCACTAAATAATCATTAGAAGTTCTAAACAAAGAATCAAGTGATGGAGCCAAAGCACACTGAAATCAATAGGAGTCTTTTCATTGACTTCAATGGGCTTTGAATCAGCATCCAAATCCTAACTGTTGCTGAACATATTTACAATCACAACATTTTGTGTGGCACTCTGTGGGCACAATGGTGCAATTTACTTGGAAAAACAAATAGAAACATATTCTTAGATAGTGTGACCAGTATTACTACACACTCAAAAAGTAGGTCTTGTGAATCTCAGTTATGTCACTAAAAAATAATTGATTCAGCTATGCATGTGAAGACATATAGCTAGACAGAGTCTATCCAGGCCAGAAAAGGACTCATGCTGATGCTTCTGAAACTACTGCCAAAGAAGAAGGGATGTTGTTAGAGTCAGTGTATTCCCATATCAAATTAGAATCAGTATTATTTTAAGAATGTTCTCATAAATCATGGTTGCTGCAAAAATTCTAAACAAAGCAAATTGGAGTTTGTTGATTCCAACACTAATTAATCAGTGGTAGTCACATTAGACTTATACAGAGCATGCTTGTATTGGCATGTCTGATTTCAATTTTAGAAACTACTGTAAACTTATTGAGTTGTTTCATAATATAACATGTCTAAGTAATACACAGAGTGTTTCCAGTATCTGATGCCTGCTGTAGGTAAACTGGGGAGGTCTTTCCTTATTCCCTAGCTCAGATATGTAATACAATAACAGACATTGCACATTACAATGACATTCCATTATGTTGCACAGCATCATATATTCTTAGCTCCCAAGGGAAAAAATGACCAGTGCAAATTGAAGCTAGGCCATGGACCTAGCCAATAATTCACTGGATCTCAGCCAGATACATTCACACTTACACACACCTACATAATCGTGACTTTAAGTGATGTTTAGTAGATTAACATCCAATTAAAAATACATTTTGATCTTGTTGCAATAGCATAACAAAAATATTTATGTAGCACACATTGCAAAAGAGATTAATTTCACTGTGCCCTCTTGAAACCTTTGAAGACATTAGCAGCTCACCAAGCATGTTGACTATCTGGACAATGAATTATTATATCCTTGTCAAATTTTAAATATCCTGCTGTTAAAAATATTAGTCACAGGAACTGCTTGACAACAGTGTTGCAGTAAATTTTTTAGTCTGTACAAACATGGATAACCTGATACATAAAATCATGCCTTAGTGTCTGGCATTCAGTGGTAAAAGCTGAGCACTGAAAGTTTCCTTGGAGCATTGGCAATACCCTGCCAATAGATATACTGTATGTGCCATTTAAACCAGCTGAGTACTGCTTTCCCTCTCCCTCCCTCCAGTTTTTCCATTCCCCGAGGGGCAATCCTTTGGCGCACAACCCATTTAAGTCAAACAGCTATCATGTAAAAGTGAAGATGAGCAACAAAGCACATCCAAGGGAAGCAAGTTAAGATCTAGGCCCTGAGGTTTGAAGGGGGGGGCTAAAGAAACTGAGCCAAAGAAATTCTAAAAAGGCACTTTTTTAGCTTAAAAAAATAAGATTAGAAACTGGCTTGTATGAGCCCAACTGTGATTAAAAAAATAAACCTTTTATAGTTAAGACAGAATTTTTTTTCTTTTTGTTCTTTGACTTTTCCTTGCAGAGAAAGAGGCTATCTTCACTTAATCAGAGCAAAGAAAGAGTGGCTGAGACAGAAGCAGCATCATGTGGGTGAAGGTCAGGCCAATTTTCACCCATGTGATGCTGCTTTATCACTCATGGAACAAAGATTAAGGCCTTTCTTTCTTTATCCTTTTGTGCTTTCCCCCATTACTTTAACAGATCTGAACAAATCCCAGGCAGTTCATCCAAAAGTTCCTTTTAGCTACATTTAGTTCAGATCCTCTAAATTCCACATAAGACTTCGTGCTATACCAACATGAAGAGGATATAAAATCCACATGTGTAGGGAGAAAAATGTTATAGAAAAACACAGAAATCATGGCAGAATATGATGACAGCAAAGGCCTTTTCATTTGCAAGGAACTAGGCACATCCAGGAATCAGAATTATCACTATTTTTATTCCCTTATTTTTAAAGGCATATGTTTTACTGCTACACCCAGAGGCTGCATAAATACTGCTGTTTGTTAAAGATGAATTTAACATCATAAAATCTAGTTTAACACCAAGGTTGTAGAAAAAAAAAAAACAAACAAACACACACTAGAAATGCCAGTTTGTTGCTGCCTGTGAGTAACTGTAAAATTGTTATATCACAACAATTAGCTTACATTGCATATGTTTACACATCTTGTCAGTAGCCACCTTAATCAAACATACCAGAATTGCATCAGCTGCAGAAATAGGTCAGGATGTAATTTTTACACAGAGTACCAGGGGACTGGTTGAAAGGGCAGTTGCTGGATTTGTCTGTGCTTTTCATCCCTTTGGTTTTATCCAGGTGTGGGAAGCAGCCCTTCCTAGCTCACTGTTTCTCTCTTATTTCAAACAAGCTTCAGGAATGCTTGTTGCATTTCTTTAATTTATCAATCTCTTGCTATCTTAATCAGTACAGTGCACTGAGTCAAATATTAGCAATCAGTTACATAATCATAATGACCAGAAGGTACATTTATGTCACTTGTCTCAGCTATCCATAACACTTATACATACACTGACTCCACAACATTTAACAGATTAAAAGGTATGGAAGATAAAGCAGTTAAGCATTTAAAAAGTGAGACAGGTATCTCAATGTGGTTCCTAGCATTATGCCAGTGGTGTTGTACCCCGCAGCGATCAGAATGTGTTTCCAGATTTCAGATTCCCTGTTTCTATGCAATCAGGGTAAATGCTATTCTTCCCCTAATGTGGTTTTAGGAGAGTGGGGAGAGCCTTGCACAAAGCATCAACTGAAGCATGGAACCACTGCAGCTTTTCATATGAGGCACTAAAAAAATTGGCTTATCCTCCTGTACCATATGTTATCATGTACTAGAGTGAGTGTCTCCTGAATTTTTTAAAGTTTTATAGTCTTCATGTCTACAGACTAAAATCTTGGCCTTATAAGTCAACAGAAATGGTATCTTTGAGTCCAATGAGTGCTTCTTTCATTCAGGGAGTCCAAGAGAAATATTTCAGCAGTGAGCCCCTTTTATTTGAGTAATTTTGAGACATGAAAACTGCTAATGTAAGTGTGAGAAGTCAGTATCTGAAAACTGCTTGGATAGAATTATATACAAATGTGCTCTTACTGAGGCAGATAGGGGACTAATAAATATTGTTATGCATACATTTCTTAAGAACATCATATTCATATTGCTTATACCTGAAAATATCTTCCTATACATTGTCCAGATTTCTGATGCAACTCAAAGCATTCTCATTGTCTTATCATTACAGAACATAACAGCCGGTTTTTGGACTCTTTTAAATGAAAAATGCCAGGAAGTTTCTGTCATGAGTACTGATAAACAATTTGGGTTAAAAAAAGCTGCAAACCCTCTCCTGTACCAACCTAAATCCCACCTCCTTTCTTCAGAAAAGACCTTTGAAATGTGTTTCCTCTGGCTGTTTTGGTAAGCTTTCATCAGGTGACAATTTAACACTCTTGCTGAGATTCCTTGGCTGGATATTTGTAACAAAGTTTAAATATCTTTCAAGTAGTTAAATCCAGATGGGAAAAAACTAGATATTTCTTAGTCTCTACAAATGCTGATTCGCAGGCAATGTGTTTTGTCTCAATGCAAGTGAAGGGCTGAGAGCAGTCACTACAACCAGTAAGACATGACAAACCCAGACCAAGGCTTTGCTGCTCTCAAGGTGTTTCTGCACTCAGTCAATCCTGTGGACTGTACTGTGTGCTTTTCATCCTCTATTGGAGGAATATGAATTTGAGTAAATGCCATGTGACAGGGCGGCTGCTGTGGAATTTATTCATTTTTCTTGAGTAGGAGATCAATTAGTAATTACTTAAGGGCAGTCCTTATAGGCCATCTAGGCTGGCCCTTAATTAACCAACAAGACATGACAGGCAATGTATTTCTGGGCAATTTAGCACATCTCTGAGGGAGTTTTTAAGGCATGAGGCCGAAGGTCAAGTGACTTTAACCACCTGAGAAGTGCAGAAATCCCTTAGAAATACACTGTCTAGAGTGACTTATTGCTGTTATTAAATGGAATTTGTGAATAAAAATAAGAAAGACTGTCAGCCCCAGGCATGAATAGGGCATTATTAACATGGATATGACATTGTTGACAGCTAATCTAAAGCTCCATTTGTGTCCTGAGCTCTAGACCTATTTCTTTATACTGTATATTAATACAAGGAAGATATGTTATATTCTTCATATATTTTAGCATAGCTGCCCAATGAGACAAATGGGTTTGTTTTTGTTTGTTTGTTTGTATGTTTGTTTGCTTTAATTTACAATGTACTTTTTTGTTTGTTTTTGGTTTTTTTGTGTTTCTTTTTTGGGGTTTTTTTTGGGGGGTGAGGGGGGTGCTGAAAAACAGCAATTAAACTTTGTCTGCCTAACACCCCTTTTTTGGTCCATATTATAGAAGTCTCTTGAAAGAGCAAACTATTCTCCCTAGGATGTAAAATCACTATTCCTGACATACCCTCCCCTGCCATCCAGAGGTCTGCCCTGAATTTGTCTCCTCCTTGGCTCAGCTGCTTCCCCTGTCCCCTGCTGCTGGGCTCAATGTGCCTGATTGTCTGTACATGTCAGTGTGTTCAGGTTGAGGAAGTGCACCACAGCAACATTCACATCTAGAGATGAATAAACAGAGTCAATTCTAGCACCTTCATCTTACCTATGTTTTTCTCTTTCTTTTCTTTTTCTCTTTTTTATTTTTTTTTTCCCACAACATGAATGTAAACTTTTAAAGTGCACTTTCTTAATACGTTGAATTAAATATGTGCAGCAACATTGCCAAAGCAGAGCTTGTCTACTGAAATTTGGAGTTGCAGAAAATGGACAAGGAATTGAACATCTGTTGTAAATATTATCTTCAACCAGACTGCTTGTGTGTAGATGTAGATATTTTGGCTTTACTTGTTTCCATTGGCTTCAATTGTTCTTGGGTTTCTTGATGTACGTGTTATTATCCTTACAGTAATACTCTCCTGCCCTTTGTTGATTCTGTTTGTTGATCTACAGCAACAGCCAATTCCAAAGACCAACTTCTTTTCTTGAGAGAAAAAGTGGCAGAGTCACATTCCTAACCTGGCCCTGACCAGCACAGCTCCATCATTTCTATGGGAACTGTTGGAAAGCTGCACGCTTGTGATCTTGCCTTGATGGGGGGCTCCAGCTGCCCAGGGGTTTTCCTGCTCCTCAGCCCTGCAGTGCAGTGCAGGATGGTGGTGGAGACATTCTCTTTCCTAAGCTTGTGGCAATGAAAGAGTGCTGTGGAGGGCAGGTTCACTGACCCCTGGGACAGTGCTGCTCCCTTAAGTCTGATGATTCCAGAAAGTGCTGGATTGTGCTGCCAGGAGGTTCTGACATGCACAGTGTATCTCTATTTTCCAGGAGGCGTAACAGCGGTTTAGCATGTGGTGTCCAGTTCTTCTGCATGTTCACAAGTATGTCTGATGTGTTATGAAAGTAATGGATTTATTGTGCATACCTCAAATATTTTAAGGGTATGTGAACACATATTTTTGTCTGGGAAATCCTGGGCAGAAATATGGAAATAATGATGTGGATTCTTTGTTTAGGCTGACAGGAACTTAAGTGGGGCTCTCCATGCATGGAGATAATTTGAGGGAATTGTTGTAGGGTTAAAATGCAGGAATATTGTGAATATTCCCTGAATCAATTCTAACTATGGGAAAGTATATCTGTTTGTCTTGGCATTCTTAGTGCAAGGAAAAGTAAAACAGGTTTAAGAAATAAGAGGGCTTTAAAGGCATACTTTGAAAATCATTGTTTTTAACAGCAGTGATCCATAAAGCTGGATTAAATCAGCGTTTTTAACAGGCTGAGTGGACCGGAGTTTGTGAAAAGTTCCACATACTGCAGTTTGAACCAAGTAACATGAAATCTACAAGTACTCCTTACTAGCCTAGTACTAGGGCACTAAGAGAAAATTTCTTATAATTGCTAATAGTAAAAAATGGTGATATCATCTAGGCACAAGGCTACCCTATTAAGTTTGAGCTGAAAAATCCTCTTTTTGGAGCAACTTTGAAAACAAATTTTCCTGAAATTCTAACTGTCCTGACACTGGTGATTTACTGTAAAACAGCAAGAGACATTATGACCTTACAAAGCAGATAATTCTGTGTTATTGAAAAACTGAAATAGCAAGCAACAAAAAATAAAAATGTGCACATCTTCTTGTACTGATGAAGAAGAAATTTTGCTTTTTGTGCACTTGATAAGTAATAAAACAGTTTAAAAATAAAATTAAAAGACTCGATTCTAAAGAAACAAAGGAAATATAATTAGTGACTCATATTTGTGGTTTGGATCATGCTGAAGGTGATATTGAGCCACAAGGAATGACTAATAAATTGTGGTCCACAATCCAAGATTTCCTGGAAAACAAAGGTAAAAAATTAGCCCTTATGGCAGCAAAACTACCCCCACAAGTGTCTGTACCTGGAGCAACCCTTATCATCCTATATGTTCTAAGACATGCAGGAACTGCTGTCATTTATCTAGATTCAGCATTAACTGGCAGTTCTGAACTATTTTAAAAATGATCAAAAGCATGCAAAAGAAAAAAAAAAAAAGAGGGGGTGAAGAGAAGAACACACACTTCAGAGCTCCTCACATTTTACTGTGCGTTGCTTCCCTGCTGTGTGATTTCTCTGTTTTAGCTTCAGTACTGCTGTGGCTGCTATCTGTCTTAATGGAGAGGTTCATAGGTTTGACTGATCCTGTACCCAAGCCTGCTTCTGCCCGTATTTGATCAACCACACCTGAGACTGAGATGTGTAAGAGCCCTGGGCAGGCGGAATGGCTGCTTAAGCAAGCAGATGTATCCAAATAATTTTAATATCCAAATGGTTCCTTTAACATCTAAATGTTTGCTTAAGTGGGGCTCACAGGCTCTGCTGAGCACTTGCCCTTCAATCTCAGCTGTTGGCTCCTCCTCTTGTGCCTTTTGGCACCTGGTGCTATCAGCACCCAGGCTCAGGTCTGGCAGCTCTGGGAGTGCCAGCATGGGCAAGCCTGATGACTTTCTGCTATCTTTCACAACACAAAGGAGTGCTAACATAATACAGATGTCCTCATTATAGGGCATTACTCATAGGTACTTATTTTAAAAAGTGTGTGTTTGAAGTATTTTAGATCATTTGTAGTTAAGCTTAGTTCTTGTTTTTAATAGGAAATCTAATGTAAATCCCCTCCCTTCATTTGTACAATCCTCCATTCTTTTAAAAAAAGTAAGTTACAGAATTATGGTGGGCTGACATAACGAAAAAAGAAAGAAAGGAAAAAAAATAGAGAAACCCATTACAAAGAGGAAAGATATTATGGTCATGGGTTGAAAGAGATGAATTAAAAAAGGCTATGGAAAAAAAAATCAAGAAAATTTTTTCAGAAAAGCAATGAGGAATGGAATTATAGTGCAATGAAGAGCACATTTAAAAAAAACACATAATTTTGACATATTTGGAGAAATGAAAATATGTGATCATTTTACTGCATGACAAAAGGAAACCTTCTTTCAATTTGGTCCTGCAAAATTAGACTATCAGTGAAGATATTCAGCATGAATTATCTGCTATACATTTCTGTATTGACACATCCTCTACATCATATTTGCAGTGCATCCAGTCTAGAACCCAAATAATAGTAGAAGAGGCTTAACACTCCTTCTTAATCCTGTTAATTGTTATAAATAATATATATAATATATAATTATAATTATTATTATATTATATATGTGTAGCATATAATCCTATGTTAATTTCCTTAGGGAAAGCTTATTGTCCTTTTCTGAGAACAAAAACAGAACTACTCTCAATCTTAGAGGTAAGACTAGGTAAAACATTAATTAAACACCAACATCACATAGAATAAAGGGCACAAACTCTTATTGGTAGTTTAATGCAAAGGCTTAATAAAGAACTCACACACATATACTCCTTTTATACAGTTGATATATACCACCCAAAATAGTATTGGCATATCTATTGGCAGAACATAGCAATTTTTTTCTGTGAAAATGATTCCATTTAAGTAACATTGCATGTGCTGGTGACTGTAGAAGTTACTTCTATACTTTCATTACATGCCATAGCTAGTTCATTGGATATTGCCTATACTTGCAGGAAGGCAAGTGGATATTACAGGATTATGCATGTACCACTGTCATGAAGGTTAGGGACGTTGTACAAATGAAATTAAAGACCACTTAATCTATTAATTTCCTTATCCATTACTTATTTGAATTAATGTAATGGCCACATGTCTAAGTTTGTTTCCTGGCTCTGAATTAAGGATGTTAGAGAAAAATCTGTTCGTTACTGTGGGAAGAAAGGAAAAAAACACCAAACCAACCCAACAATCAAAGACAGTTGTTGCAATGATTTTTTGCTAAATGATGTGAAAGACATAACTCTTTGAACTTGTATTTAGCTACAGACAGTTTACACAGCTTTTAAAGAGGGTTTTTTTTAATAAAACAGCTCATGCTTGCCCAGGTTCAAAATGCACCAATTATTTGTACTAACTCTATTTCTCCTTTAAACATGAGTTGTGCTCAGAAAAGATTTCCTGTGTCTAAAAGCGGCTTATTAAAAACAATAGAAATCACTGAAATTAATTGACACTTCTTTTCCTGGTATCTTGCATGTGTAATACCCATATGTGCTCTTAATGCATTTCTGAAACATTTTTTTCATGAAATTATGTAGTGTTGTAGATTAATAACTACATATTTTGAGGAAACAATTGTTATTAGTAAGGGTGTACATTTTTTAGAGAGCATTTGGATATCTTGGCCTTTATTTAGTTTTGAATTTCCAAAGACTTTCCATTGAAGTAACATTTACTTTTGAGGTGTGTAATTGGGACTCAGCATGCTCTGTGCTGTACTCTTTGATGTTCACCAGTGCTGTTAAAGAAATGAGTTAGAACTGGGAGTCTGGTATCTGCTAGGGCAATTCTTAAACCCACAGGATGACTGCCTATTCATTGCTTCTCTTTCTGTATGTATTTATAGCCCTTTTCTTTAGGCTTCCTGAACTGTCATGATACAAGAAGAGACCCAATTAGCCAGAGAAGCAAGGTTTTTTCATGGGATTAAAAAAAACATAATAAAGCCAGGCAACTAGTTGGTTAAATTCATACTCAGAGGATCTGTGGTGTTTTTGGTATGGGGATTTTTGGTTGTTTTTTGGCTTCCCTCCGCCTCCTAACTCATTTTTTTCTTACTGCTTAACAAAAAAATGTCTCTGATGAGATATCAATACCTCAGGGAATAATACCACATTATTTTTTCTGCCTCTGGTATAATCATTTGTCTCTTTAAATTGACATCAGCTGAGGCCACTAAGACCCTCGCACCAAAAAACACTTGTGACCCCCTGCATTGCCTTCAAAGCTTATTTTATACTTCCTGGTCTGCTTGTTTTTGATCTGAGGCACAGTACATATTTTGGGGGCAATTTCACATATTATAACAAACTAGTCATCTCTGTCCCTTCTACTGGCCTCATTTGAGTTTGTAGAATAAGCCCTTTTTGGACAATAAATTTTGCTTAGACTAAGTCTTTCATTAGCATAGGAGAAGAAAGTGATGCAGTCCAGAAACAGCAGCTGACAACGCTTTTCATTCAGTCTTCTTAGCTGCTGTTTACAGTCTGGAAGACGTTTCTTAGACTATTTTTCTTATTGAGTTTCTCTGTTTTATCTCATCCCAAGACTGTCTACCAAATAGCTTGAACTATTCTTCACCAAGGCAATTGTCTGGTTTCGTCTTAGCTTCACTCAAGACTACTGTGGATCATAAGTTATCCTGCAAGATCTACATTCTTCCTCTGCAAAACATGTGTTTTTTCTCCTGCATCAAAATCACATGTCTGGGGCCCCTGAGAGGTACCTCTTTTCTGAATAATCAGGAAACAATAGGAGGAAACTGCCAATGAAGATCACCTTATCCATCTGTTTTACACAGAGGTACTTACAAGGGATGGAGGCCCAATACAGCATGAATGCAGCAGTGCACTTGGCAAGAAGTGTCCATAGAAGATTCTTCAGGAAGCAACTTATCTAGGGAGTGCTGTTTCCGAGAGCGAGGTAGCAATGATGTTAAATGGGAGACGGTTGTCATGGAGGTGGGGTTGTCACACCTATGCTTGAGCAGAAAAAAACCACAGGTCGTCCAATCTTTTTTTCCCATGACAACTCAGCTAATATAAGATAGTCTCTCTATCACCATAAACAGTTATTTCAGTTCAAGGAACAAAGATTCTTTATACCCTTATCCTTTGAAATGATAATATACTTGAACACTGGCACACGTGAATCTTAACAGTCAAACATGGCAGGTTTTGTGTTCATGAAACAATATAGAAATATTGGCATTCAGCAAAGGGACAGAGTCTTGCAAGTAATATTCACAGCCACTGGTCAGTGATGTCCTCAGACAAAACTTTATGGGACACCTGCTTACACAGAGGAATAGATTCAAATTGGTATACTCTGCTTGGCTTTTTCTGCACATCAACACAGTGTCCCTGAACGTGTCTTTGCACCCTTGTTCTATCCAAGCAGGGAACACCCACTCACCCCTCTCACAATCCTCAATAAAGGGGGAATGACTGACTCTTCTCTTGGTCATTACAAGGATTGTTTTTCATGGGCAAAATTTTCCAAGAATCTCCCCATCACTCTGAGGAAATGGTTAGATAGGACTGGATCCTGACAGGTAGATCCACTCTCCCTGGTCTACTATACTATGTAATGTATTTTGAATTTTGGAAACATTTATAAATTAATTTATATAGTATTTATCATGATCTGTATAACAGTTAGTGTTGTATCAGTTCTGTTATACAGGTTATAACATTTGCCATGGTGCCATACATTTTACACAAAATAATCTTCTGGAGTGTACTGGCTGCAGTGTGTAGTGACATTTAAAAAGAGGGTTTTTAAATGGCCACAACTTTCTAAAATGTTTTGTATTTTTGGTTGTAGGTTTGGTCTGCCCAGCTGGGGATATTTTTGAAAGTTGAAAAAAATCAGCTTAGATGCTAGTAGATGAAATATAAGTAAAAACATACTTCCTGCTTCTTTAAAAATGAAGCTTTTGGTAAAAATAGAAATTCTGTTGATGTGACTTGGGTATGAAAGCTGTGTTTGGAAAGGAAATAGTCTTCACCAAGGGGTGTGAACAGTCTTATT
This sequence comes from Aegithalos caudatus, assembly GCA_013389925.1. Classification (NCBI taxonomy): domain Eukaryota; kingdom Metazoa; phylum Chordata; class Aves; order Passeriformes; family Aegithalidae; genus Aegithalos; species Aegithalos caudatus. The sequence continues at coordinate 29,016 of WEIU01013247.1, read as the reverse complement.
CCAAAAGAAATGGTTTTGATTTCTCTGAGGTTTTTAAAAAATTGCTCAGGACCTGATCTGAAGCCCATTGACGTCAAAGGAAAGATTCACAGTGCCTTCAATGGGCTTAAGATCAAGTGTGAACTGAGCATGGGCAGCTGTTTGAGGCCTCTACATCACCACCATCAATTTAGCATCTGATTCTTGGAATGTGTTTTGACTTGACCCCTGGCTTTGGCATAGTGAGTATACTTGCATCTCCAAAAGAAACTGCAGGTATATCAGTGATGAATTCTTTTTGTACCTAGATCAAAAGTTTGATTTTAAAATGAGGCCTTGGTGATGAATTCTGTTATGCAGACAGCAGAGAATGGGACTTAGGGGTTGTTTCAGGCTTGTTTTGGTGCCCTGGCTGATTCCACATTCTTAATTTTCATAGCTGGTCCATGAGCCAGCTCAGATCTCATTTGGGCAAAAGCTTTGACAAGACAAGGGAGGCTGAACTGGACTTCAAGTTGCTGCATTCTGTAGTTGAAGAATTAGTTTACATGAGCTGAAGAGAGAACATTCTTACAGGATGGGTGAAGGATGTTGAGCTTCCGATCACTATTCATGAGTGATGTAGTAGCTGGGATAAATGGACATGCTTTCTTCTGATAAAGACAGATATAAACACAAACTTTACTGCCTATTAATGAGTACTTAATCTGCAGTTTAAAGTTCTGTCAGTGTAAATTAATAAAGTTACATATGTGCTCTGCTGGCCAAATATGAGTAAAAGGGCCTGCAGGTGGAGAGTGTAAAAACACTGGAATCTCCACCTGGGATAAAGCTGTGTCTTCAGTTGCAGGAATTTCTGAAGAGAGACAATGTTAACTGGCTGGGAGAGGACTGACAGACAGACAGGGAAGAGACTTTTGACTGAGTTCCAGGATGAATTTTTCCATGCTATAAAGTGGCCTGGGGGTGATAGCCAGATGCCCTAACTGTGATCAGCCATTTAGCTGCTCTACTTGTGAGGCTGGGTGCTGAAATGAGAGTGAGACAAGTCAAGAAACCAAGATTTTCTCCACAACAGAAAAATGTATAACAGAAGAAAAGCATAGAAGAAGAAGAAAAATCTTCCCAACATCCCATTGTGATTGCTACTTTTTTTTTTTTTTTTTTTTTTTCCAATGGACTGTCTAAACTATTTAGCTTCCTTTAAAATCTCTACAGGGCATTGACACCAGCAATGATCACACTTAACTGGCTGCTGGGAAAAATGTTCTAAATTTCTCTTAAGCAAAATAAATATTATCCAACTGATCAGAAAGACAAATAGAAAATTTTCACTTATTTCTAATCAGGCTTTGATTCATTAAAAGAGCAGTTAAAATTCTGAATAAATTACTGGTGATGTTGAAGGATAAAATTTATATAATTAAATAGTACCTCATTCTGAGACTATTAATGATTTAAATTGTTTGGATTTCTAGTACTGAAATATAGGACCGAACTGAGGATAATAAATATATCTGCTGAGTACAACAAATCTAAGTAATGAAAAGTTGCTAAGCATATATTTCTTACATTGTAAAGCTTGCCAATCTCATTGTTTAAATAAATAGTTCTTGCAAAGTTTACTTTTATAACATTTTCTTAATCCTGCCTGCTTATTTTGTTTTACTTTATACAAATGTAAAATCTCTACAAAGGACCCTGGTTCTGCACTTTTTCCAGATCAAATATGTATAACTAAATGTTGTTTCTTCTATAGTAACACTGAACAGTTTATGAAACAAACACCTGCTGGTAAGAAAAGAACCCTCAAAAGCTAAATTTTAAAGAAAATTCATTCTAGTCTTTATTTTCATCAGCTCTTAACAATTGACCTGCTTTCTTTTGGGACCAGTAATGACAATGACTTACCAAAAATTTTCTGCACAATTTAAAAGTTCTCTTTTTTAGACATTCTTTGGTGACAGTTTCCTCTCAGTGGGTACAATCTACAGATCTGTGTTGAGTTGTGGGCTCAGAGTGATACTATTTTCATGTTGCATGTGAGGATAGTCTAAAGCACTATGTGTAGTCACATTCTGCTGAAAAGCTATGCAGATTTAGGTCACAAGTCCTGCTAAAACTATATCATATAATGTACAGTTGTTCCAGATCCAATAACCAATTTAAAATGAAAGTTAATACATACATTAATAATATCATACTGCCTATGGGATCATTTGTCAGTGTTACCATAAAAGACTGATGATTTGATAACTGAAGAGTATTTATTATAGGGGCAATTTGTACCATTATACTATAAATAAGAATGTCTTGGCATTTCTATAATAAATCTTATTTTCAGTGGTCTATTACTCGGCTATAAAAAAATCACCCTGGGCTGAATTAGATCCATTGGATGTACAATAGCAATAATATATTACCAAAATGTTCATTTAATCTAGTGAGTAATACAGCCTTGAAAAACCCTTAAATGTGTATAAAATTGATCACAGATATTACTTACATAGAGATTGGAATAAATCTTTTGGATACTGTCAATATTCTAAACAAGTGGTCTATAGGTATGATGCTGATCTTATTTGCATAGGAGGAAATCATATGTAAAACTACACTCGGCGTCAGCAGAGCCGCCCCAGGGAAAAATGATCCTGATGAAAAATATGAAGGAGAACAAAATGAGACATGGATATAGAATTATTCAAAATTAGCTATATAGGATGCGCTTAGATAAAATATAAGAAGCTGTCAAACATCGTACGTGCTGTCAGACCTTTAAAAGACCTGACACTGAGTAAAAAGAGAAACTTTATCTAGGGAATGACACATGGCAATTTCTGCTTATCCTTGGCCAGCTTTATCCCACCTAACTAGTTATCAGCAACGTAAGGGGTGTCAGCACCACCTTTCCCTTGGCAGGCAGGAATTGGACACAGGTGCCAGGACTGTCCCTTCCCAATATCTCCCGGGTGGGAGCCCCAGCAAAATGGATGAGGGGGTGTGGGAAGGAGATGGTCCCACAGAGGTGCTGAGCAACAGCAACGCGGGTGGTGCACAGCATGTGCATTTTACTGGCATGCTGTGCTGCACTGGAGGCATTGTGCCTCTCCAAGGTATAATCCCTTCCAGAGTTCTCCTCAGAGTTGTACGAATCCACATCACCCTTTAATTAACACTGTGCCTAGGAGGCACAACTGAGCCTTTAGTATAGCCACAGGCTTTACAAACACCTTAACTTGCAAATTGCAGATAAAAGTACTTAATTTAAGTATAAACTGTCTCTTTCTTGTTTTTTAAGAAAGACCTTGATTTACATATGGAAGAGAAAGTAATTACATTTAACAGATGTCACAGCTCTTAAAGAATATTTGATAATAATTAATCACTAAGAAAAAAACAGAAAGAAGAAAATTCTATTCATTTCAGAGCTGCAGTCAAAACCCCAGCCTCTGAAAGGAACTTTTACTCCGTTATATTCTACTCAATTATATAATATTCTACTCTTTCCCAGATTTTACATTCCACATATAATTTTAACATTGAAACATCTTTCCAGAATACTACATTCAACAACATGATTGCATTCCATCATCTGTTCCATCAGCTATTTTCCACAAAGTCAATCAGAGCTGTGACATTTCAGTGTCATGCAGGACTGCCAGGCATCTTTCACATTTCTCTAGCCACTGGTTATCTTTTTTAACATAGACTTCATCAGAACTTATTCTCATCATAATGTTGAGAAAGTGAATGCTAAGTGAATCTAATCCTGATGTGCCTCTAACCTTCCCTCCACCATCACCATGTAAGAGCACTGGGCTTCTGTGTTTATAAATGGCATTTACCTTCCTACCTAACCATTTTGCTTAACTACTCTCTCAGCTGAGTGCAGAGAAGCAGAATCAGGATGCTCACAAGACCTTTGCTTGAATATCCATCTCCTGATCATAGACAGACACCAGGGCATAAGTGACATTTTTATGTTATGTCAGTACAACATCACATGTGCCTGCACCAAACAATATGATATTTCCATGAGTTTGAAGAGATTTGCCCAGCATTTTTATTCTCCTATGTTTTCTTGTCTTTTAACTAATGGCTATTAGCAACTTCTGGTTTAAATGGGATTGTGGCCTGAAACACAAAATGTTTTACTCTGCTATTCAATCTTTTGCATCTTTTTCGTCACATATATCCAAAGAATAAAACAGTTTATTTCAGAATCCACATCAAAAGAATGTTAGAAGTTATCAAATAAAGTTGAGAGTAGAGCATATACTCTTCTCAGAACAGCTTCAATCCTCTAAAAATTAGAAGCCAGATTTTGGTCTCACTGGTATCAGTGGGAACACTTCCACTTACGCCAGAATACGAACAATCAGATCCTGTATTATTAAAACACAGACAGATATTACTAAGGGGAAATGTACAGGATATTTTTACTCAATATTAAAATATAAATGCATACAACATAGGCCTAAAGGACCAGTTATACTGAGAATAATGAATGTACCAGAATTTGCAAAGATCATACCATTAGCTCTTTAACCTTTCTGAGCATCAGATTGTATTTTTCTTGTTAGCTTTTATCACAGAAAGATTTCTACTGTAAAATTATTGCTACAGACGCTCGAGTTACTTGGAATTTCTTAATTCCATTCATTTATGGAGTTTTACCAAGTGCTAGCTGGTTTTGCTGTTGATTGTAGCATGTTTATTATAATCTACCATATAACAGAAGAGGGGCTTCAGTCAAAAGCAGTGGAGAGGTGCTGGGGATGCTAACTGACTTTCTTGTTCAAATCACCATGTTGGCAAAGCAAGTGAGCTTCTGGGGACAAGGCAATGAGCCTTGTTTCTCTCTCAGAAGTTAACACAAGTTCACTATCACTCTTCAATGTGCAAGAAATCCTCTGTAAGCACAATTTGGGTCATTACAAACATCCCAACCTGTGACAGAGGTGGCAGTAGGACAGTCAGACTGTTGACTTGTTTCTCTGTACAGCACACAGATCTTGATTTTTTTTTTTCCACAGTAGCAACAGACTAACCTGTAAGTTCAGAACATAGTTCCATTCTACCTTAATTTACTTCACATAATTTACTTCAATTGGTTTTCTAATGCAAGAAGTAATCTAGCTTTAAAGGACTTCCTTGGAGCAGGTAATGTTGGCATTGGATAGTCAAACCAAGTCTTCCTTCCTATGACGGCCTACCCAGAAGGCCAATCATGGTATCAGTCCCAACAGTCATCAGCACCCAGGAAAAACTTGCCCTCCGCCTCTCAGGAGGTATCCTGTATCAGGATATATCAGAATCAGCAGTCATATTCTTCCTGCAAATACCTCTGGTGTTTTAAAGTGCAGGTTGTCCCACTGTAATGAGAGGGAAATTCAAGGTGAACTTACATCTAACAGGGGTGCAAGTTAATGCCCCCTTGCCTGAGGGTAGCTCATGGAGTTGAATTGGTCATTAATATCTTAAAAAACATAACCAAGCAAACAAAGACTAAATGAGCATAAGAACGAAGAACAGAAAAATGAGGTATTTATAGCAGGACTTTCTGATGTTCATAGGCCACTGATTTGACACATTTTCCATCTCTGGTTCCAAACAACTGGGTAAGATTGTTCAGAACCATGAGATTCACACATTCATTCAAAACTTGGTAGAGAAAATGAAATCAGATTATTTCACTGATGCCCCTTACTAGGGAGACTCCATGAATTTGTGAGGGGAGTGTTTTAATCTACCATCCAAAAAAGAAATGACGTCTCATGGGATGCCTGATAATTTAGGGCCTTCTTGGGTTTTTGAACTGTGCTACTGTATGTAGCTGAAAATTGTTTGATAAACATCACTAAGTGGCCTGGCTTTAAACCAAGCCTGTCATCTAGTGGAGTGCTATGCTATTCCAACTTTAATCTAGATAACTGGCACACATAAAGTAAGGAAACACAAATGTGACACAGCTGCAGCTAGTCTGACAGAGCTAAAATGCTTATCACTGTTTTATGCCTGTAATATGAGACTACTTACTGATGGGAGAATCCTATGAGCAAAAGAGTGACAATCAGATTGCTTTGATATAATTGCTTTTAAAAATGTTGGAGATTTAGAATTTATGGTACCTTCAGCTTACAGTAAAAATGCTTCTTAATTTATGACTTCAGTAGACATTAAAAATGCTGCAGAACTATGGCCAAACTTCACAAGTTACTGCCCAACATGTGCAGGAAGCAAGGTTTTCAGTAAAGAATAGGTTAAAGATCAACAGCCTGAAGTAAGGCCGCTGACATAACTTAGAGGGGTTTGCTAAGCAATCCATGTGCCCTTTCTGAATAATGTATTTGAATGTGCCAGGAAAACACAATGTATGAATTACATTTACTAAATTAGAGTTGGTGGAGTAAATTAAATAAATAGTGTGTGATCCAATTGCTTTTGTCAATAGTGCATTGATTATAATGCCACATACTGTACTAAAAATCTAATAAATACAGAAAGTCAGCTGGATAACTAGAGCATAAGTATGCCAAGTTCTGGCACTTGAGGCAGATATAAGCAACCTTATTTGTGCTCCAGAAGTAAAGAAAAAAATACACTACCACTTACTCTACATTTCAAAACAGGAAACAGGTGCTCAGAAAATAAATAGATCTCCTCCTTTAATTTTGGACCTAGAGACAAGAGAGAGGAAAATCAATTCTGGTAGTAGAAAAGATAGAGGAACAGAAATGTAAACCAGAAATTCTTTGCTCAACCAAACTGTATTGTACAGTTATACTAAACCTGCTATTAGGTCCATACTATATACTTTGTTTCTCAAGAAATATCTCTACAAAGGTATAACATGCTAGTGTGATTACAACATTGCTTGAAAAAATCTGAAATAGCTTCCATATTTACTAGCATGTCACTGGGATGCTAAAAATTGACGGCTTTGGCTCCTTGCTTTGCACCACAGTAAAGAATATTGTAAAGAGTTGAGTAAATATCTATGCACAGGCTTGCTCTCCTGGGGCAGTAGCAACCTGTCATCCATGAAACGCTTGTAGAGGTTTTCTGAGACTAATGGTCCAACCTGGAGGATGATGTAACCTCTGCAGCTCACACCAGACTGCACAGAAGTGCTCAGGCTGGGTAGAACTGCAACCACCAGCAGATGAGAAAGAATTTTCTCTGCCTGTGTAAATCAAAGCTGCATAATTTACTCAAAATACTAATTGCTGTCACAAAGCTGTGAGCTAGCAAAGACAAAACAAGGCAAAGATACTGAGGGTGGCTGCTGGCAATGACAGTAGATTCCAGAGCTGGAAGTCATCTAACTGGGTTGTTTTTGAAAAAATTGGAACTTTACATAGCAATTCTCCCTGATTCCTCTTGGCTGTTAGGCACTGTCACCAGATATATTCAAAACTGCCATGTTTGGGTTTTTTTTCTCGGGTCTCTAAGATAACCTTCATAAAAACTTGTATGTTTTCAAACTATATCAGGATTTTAGGGTTTAGTTGATAAGCATTTGTGACTAATCTGATTTAGGGGAGGATGACATGCAATTAGGCTGATGATCAGCTTGCAGTTTGTGACTGCTAAGTCCCTATAAAGATAGCATTCTCATTTTTATGACCTGATCACACTCCTCCCCAAAAAATAGTCCAAGAAGCTCCAGTCCCAATTATTCGCAAGAGTCTGATCCAGAAAAGTAAACATTTGAGAAAGTGTGAAATTTTAAGCATTTGGATAGTTCTACCAGCTTCAACCTACTCATGTGATGCTGGATCAGTCTCAGACTAGAGGGAGATATCTGTGAGAATGTAATTACGTAGTATTCTGCATATACCACTCCACTTGGGTTGTGCAATGCTTTCTTTTGCACTGGAATGTAGAGAGCTGAGCATTTGTTTGGAAGCTTGGATGCTAGTGTAGAATAGTGGCATTTTCCCTCAATTAGATATATGTCACACAGATCTTGATTATTCCTCTGTAGTATGTATGTTTGCTCAGAAAAGATGCATTCCCTCTCTCTGTAATGAGAGGCAGGGCACGGAATTTGGTGCACACACAGACATGAGTGTATTTTATGTTTAAACTAAATACGTTTTGTAAAACACAGACCAAAAACTTATTACTTGCAAGGATGGATAACGGTATGTGGCTAAAGTTTAGGCAAGCACATAATCGTGTAATGAAATCACTTAAATGCATTGGAAAATTCATTTTCCTTTCACCCTTGGAAAAACTGATCCGCATGGGAAGAACTGGAATTTTATGCTGAGGTTTTAACTTCTGTTCCCTCAGCCTTCTCACATACCCTCTCGCCCTTTCTGCTGGGCCTACAGCTTTTACATGTCTCTCCATGACTCTCTTCCTTTTGTCTGCCTCCTCAATGGCTCCAGAGTCCTAAAGAAATGTTCAGCTTTGAAGACCGGCCTAAAAAAATGGTAATTTTCCAGACAAAGGCCAGGTGTTACTTCCAATTCATTCAGTATGCATCCCTATTATCCTGCGGGTCAGCTCCTGCTGAGTGCGCTCCATGGGTGTTCTGACTGCGTAAGGCCTGCGAGATTTGCCCCGTGTGACTGAACTGCAGATGGAACTTTCATATCTCTTATTTTAGCAGCAGTCAATTTGCTAAACTTTCTTAATAGCAAGCTAGAAGGTGATTTCTGTGTCACAGCCTCACAGCTTTCTCACACCAGCCAGAGGAGGAGACGTAGTGTCCATCGTAAGAAGACGGCCGGCCATGAGAGCTCCGGCCTGCGGGCAGGGCGACCATCAGCAAGCTCCCACTGCGGCTGTGCCATGACAGGGGGTACACACTTTGTCTCATCGGATTTTGGCTCATTGTGCCTTTTCCTGCTCCCCTTGGAGAGGAGATATCAGTTCCCCCCACAAGCAGTTCAGTAGGAGGAGATGTGGGCCAGGCTGTGTAGAGCAGACTTCCCCGGGCACACCAGGGCTGCACATCCTCTGGATCAGAGCTGGACGGAGCCTTGGCAGTGCTCGCACAGGCCTTGAGTCGCCTGCCAGGATTCCATAACTCCTTCTGGAGGCACCATCAGCTGTGCAGATATGTCTTTGTAGCAAGGTCAGCCATTTCAAGCAAACAAAGAGTTTGGATCATTGTTTACTCTCAGGACAGATTATTTTTTCTCTACCTCTGCAACCAGGGTTAGATGAGAAAAAGAAACAACCCACCCTTTGTCAATATACTGTATCCAAATCAAACTAAACACATTTGGTTTCTGCTAGAAAACAAAGTCAAGTTTCAGTTTCTAAATAAACCATTTATGGAGTCATCACTCTGGAATTTTGCCTTTCTTTCCTGTGTCTCCTTTCAGATGGAGAGAAAAATCATTTTAGATAAGTAATGCTATCTGCAGCTGCTTTTCTCCAGTTAAATCCAAATTTCTTTTAGAGAAATGCTAAATGCTGCTGAAAATCCCAGAAGTTAGAAGCTGAGATGTCATTCAAAACCTTCCTTTTAAATTCTCATTGCCTCAGATTCAGCCATTCATGGTGATGCCCCTTACATTTTACCACTGGAAAACCTTGCATCATATTCAGTGATGGCTAGATCAGGCTCAGGATATTTTACTGCATTTTCTTAGTCAAATCAAATGTCTTGTTACACAGTGGATTAAATTAAACCACCATGTCACTATGACACCACTAGAATACTTGATTTTACTAGTTTCATACTTTCTAGACAATTTCTAGAAAAAGGTTAAAATTATGCATTAATAATTTCTTTGTTTTGAGTGAATTGTTTATCACCTTCCTTATATATTTTTATTATGTGCTTTTATTGCCTGGACAGAGTGAGGCATGTACCATACCATCTAAATGCTGAGTACAAAAAGAAGGAATAAGAAAAAAGATATTTAAACGAGACTGGGACATCATAAATAAATGTCTCATTGCATTAGAGAGGAAAAAATGAGAAAATAATTTTTTCTGCAAGTCACCATAAACCAGCTGTATTATGGTGAGGATCTAGGCAAGGCAGCAAAGGTGATGGAGAAGTATGAGTGGCAGTGAGGGCTCCGTGCTTATACAGGCTCGGTGAGAGCAGCTGTGAGTGGGCTCAGCAATTAAACAGCAGTGGTTATGATTAAGAACAAACCCAACAAACCCATGTTTTGACTGGGAGACAGATGTCTTGAATGTAGCTACTCATGGTTTTTGCTGGAGAGGGTGAGAGGAGATGATCAGCCAAGCCCAGGATGGCAAAGCACAACTTCACCTCAATGTGGTGAAAGACACATTGGAATGTGGATCTTTAAGTGTGTGTCCAGATTTCATTACAGCCACGAAAGCTGGCAGGTGCCACTGTATGAAAGTGTTTAGCAGAAGAGAAATGGACTTAATCATGGGCTTGAATGCTCTTCTGTGTTTCAAGTAGACAGTGCTGAAAATGAAGGTGATGTGAGGCCTGTAGTTACAGGGTTTTTGAATATCTAAACACTCTTTCACAACTTCTTTTTTCCCTGTTCAGGGTGAGTTTTTATAGTTTAGCCTTTAATCTTTTGAAGCAGAAATTTTACACGTCAATCTTGACAGACTGCTAACTATAGCAGCAATGATGAAACTTCTATAATATTAACCTTTCAAAAAATAAAACAACAATAATAATGTTGTTTCCATTAGACCTTTCAGATCACTTACAAATTATCTGGAACTCCTACTGTTTATTTGTTTTTACTTTAGATTGTTGCCCCAAGCACTTAAATAATTGTAATAAAATAATAATAGAATTAAGATTAGATAAATTAAGTGGAAACGAAACTGAATACATTTTCCATGACAGCTGGCAAGTCCCATTCTGTGACTGCTCAGAAACAGAACTGGAATTTTTATGACAGTAGACAATAAGGCGATCGTGTACAGGATGTTACCCAATGCTCAAGAGGAGCAGTGTGCAAGTGACACATCAACAAAAACAAACTTGTTTCATTTATGTACTATTAATTACCATAACTTACATAATCATGGACATCTGTTCTCCCTTTCTCATACATGTACCTATGCACAGATAATTACCACTATCTACTGGTCCAAAAAGCAAGTAGCATAATACAAAGATAAATAGATTATAGCATATAATTGTATATTAGCATACATAGATTATATATATATACACAGATAAGACCATCTCTGTTATATTTATTCATACATCACTTTGAAAGTGATTTTTTCAGTTCTTAACTTCACATTGAAACTGTAATACCTTGCTCGAACTTGCATATAGAGGAAAAAAGAGAAAATAATTTTTAGCTAATCAAAAATTAAGTATGACAATATCAGTTTAGTATCTTTTCTCATGATTGTTCCAAAATATTGTTTCAAAAGAACAAAAGACTTTGTAAGGTAAAGGTTCATTAGCTTTAATAGTCTCAATTATTTATAATTTATAATTTATAATTTATTATCTAT
>WEIU01013238.1:20667-38540 GCA_013389925.1 Aegithalos caudatus | reverse complement strand
AAAAAAAAAAAAAAAAAAAGAATTTACAAAAAAAAAAGTCTTTATTATGCCTAATGTCATCTAGTACTAATTAACATTTCTGCTTAACCAAAGCAATTTCTTTTCAGTTCTTCTCTTTTCAATTAGTGAATAAAATGATCACCTGTTTTACTACTAAAATATAGAGCATACCTTAATGGTATTTCTCCTGACTTAATTCTGGGTATGATTAAACTAAGAACAAAATTGTTCAATTTAAATGTAGGTCTTGTGTCTATCTGAGTATCTTTCACAGAGTGATGTTGTTTACCATGACTTTAACAAGAATTTTGACATTGTCTTTCATGGTATCTTTATAGCAAAATTGGTAAGGTATGGTTTGGACATGTGGCTTTATGGTAAGAGAATTCAGTGTTTGTCTTAAATTGGGTGTTATAGTAATCAGAGAACAAATTCCACCTGGGGGCCAATAATTATTGCTGTTCTTCAAAGATATCTAGAACTCTTTTTGATACTAGCAGTTATAGAATTTTTTATGTCTGTATCAGGATTATGTGAAGGAAACCTCCCTCAAGGAATTTGTGGATAGTGTCAAAAAGTGATGTCAGTGTGGGCATTAAGTGATGCACTCAAAGGAAGGGATGCTACAATGATTGTCCATGACAGAATAGAGAAACGACCTATCAGGAACCTCAAGAAGCTTAACAAAGTAAAACGCAGCTGCGACTGTGAGGTAGGTTGAGCGCTAGCCAAACACCAGTGCACTCACTAGAATTATTTACTCATTTTCTGCTGTGAGATAAGGATTAGGAGAAGGGCAAAAGCAGGCTCAAAACTTGAAAGAGTTAAAAGAAAACTTTATTAACAGAACTAAAAGAAGAGCAATAAAAATCAGAATAAACTGTCAGAACACTTCTCCCTCCAACTCTTCTTTCCTTTCCTATTGACAACATAAAGAGAGAAATTTTGGTATTTTCAGTCAATTTACCACTTCTAAAATAATTTTTCTTCAGTTCACTTAGAGAGAGGAGTGTCTCCTGCCATGCCATGGAAACTTTTCCGCAAGAAAAAGTTCTCTCATGGTCATAATTTTTACTAATAGCAGCCGCATGGAAATCTGCAATCATGATGTGCTTCCCATGGTTTGGTAGTCTTCCCACAACTACCACCATGGGTCATTTCAGCTTATTGGGGTGCAGTTTTAAGGATGAGCTTAATATAGAAACAAAAGATCATTTCTTTTATCTCCAGGAATAGAGGTTTAGAGGTTTTCTGGGGGCCAGTTTTCTCATTTCTCTCATCTCTCTCTGTTTAATCTTCTCATTGGATCACAGCTACTTCAACATCTTCTTGCTTCAACACTGATGCTTCTACTCACAGCTGTGGTTAGAATGCTACATCCCCCCCAGTGCATTCCATGAGTTACAAGGAGAAAAAAAAAAAAAAAAAAAAAAAAAAAAAAAAAANAAAAAAAAAAAAGAGAGAGAGCCTGATGTATCAATTATATCTTTATCTTAGCCTTACAAGAGAATTTCAGCCCAAGACTAAGACATCTTCTCCTCCTCCCATCTGGGATTTGACTTCTTCTTTACTGACCTCACTGTCTCTATGTTGTTTTCTTTATATGTCTTTGCTCTTTTCTTTTCTTTCACTCAAGAAAGAATTGATGTCTTCAAGTTTCATCTGTGAACTAAAAGAATTAATATCTAGCTTGGGCCTCTGCAGATGGTCATGTCCTCTCTGCTAGGCAGCGGCCAATCTGGATACATGGCTGTTTTCCAGCCCCTGCTGCACCCAATTCCAGCTGCGGCGTGGTTTTCTGCATGGGGTTGCAGGGCTGACTCTGTTCTTGGCCCATGATTTTTCTGTGGTGCTGGTAGGATGGCTTGGCAGCTCAGGGACAGAGTGGGGCCTAGCTTGGCTCCACCCGAAGCCAAGCGGAGCCGACCTGGCCTGCCGGCCTTGGTTGGAATTCAGCAGCAGCAGAATTCTCAGCTAATCCATGGCACAAGCTGAGCCGGCCAGGCTGCATGGTGGAGCAGGGCCTGGCCAGTGTCCAGTTCAAAGGCTGGAAGCAAGAGAGTTTTTCCCAGGGTTTCTTCGTTTTAAATGTGATATCACAGAGGCTTATTCTGCTTTCTTAAGTGGTTTAACAGGGTGTCAATATTCAAAACTAGCCAGCTGATTGGCCCTGTTGGGTCCAAAGGAAGCATTTAGCAGTCCTCACAGAGAATTATTTCCATTAACTGATTAATTTTTCTCTTTATCTAAAACCCAAACTATGTTAAACCATGACAGACTGAAACACCCCACACAACAATATAGGCTGACTATTTACTAGGCTTAGTGGTGAAATTAAAGCAGGTTATGCATAGTCTAAGCCAGACAGGAGAGATGGATACTGCAAAACCTTCCTATGAAAACTCTTTTACTCTTTGACTCTTTCCTCATGATGAGAGAGTTGTTCATATTCATTTTGAAGTTGTCTTATTTCAACTTATGCCCACTGTTTCTTTTCCTCCTACCATGCACTTTTGTGAAGTGCCTGGCTCCCTCTTCTTTGTTAACTCCAAAGTACTGTGGGGATCCTGTTAGGTGCCCCCAAAGCCATCTATCTCTCTTCTAGACTCACCAACTCAAATTTATTTTGTTCTTGTAAGGCAAGTCCTCCAAAACTGGAGCATGGGAGACCTTGCTTGTGAAAGTTGACACAACTTGAAAAGGCACCAAGAAGACAGACAAAAAATTTCAGAGTGTGCATAGGTAAAAAAGCAGAAATTAAGATGTGTTATGACAAGTTCCAGTTAGATAATAGGAAACACTATGTACAATGAAGGTGATCTATCAGAGGGGCAGTGGATGCATCATTTTGGAAACTTTCAAATAGTCATTTGATAAGGGCCTCCACAACATGATTCACTTTGGTTGGACCAGATAATCTCACCTCCAACCTCAGTAATTCTATAATTTTTGGAGATGAAAGTGAACCAAACCATTCTTGTTTCTCATCTTTTGTTGAGTTTGAGCTTTGTTTTTGTGTGTATATTTTTAGAGAAAGAAATCCTTAGAAAGAGGTGGCAAATTGATGAGGCAGATGCTCTTTCCTTTCCCTGTGTCAAAAGCCAGCTAATTGTGCTGTACTGGTCTGCCATTCAGGAACTTGCATTCAGGTGAAAAAAATGCACCTCCAGAGCTCTCACTTTTGTGTGGATAATTCAGTGACACTTTTGAGGAAAAGAACAAAACGGTTGTTACATACAAGACAAATGTAAGCATATTGGAGGCTGAATTCTAGAAGAGAATACACATTAAGAAATTCACACCCATACATGCATAGTTCATTTCAAAGGGCTGACCAACATAATTTTAGAATGAACTATTTTACCTAAAAGAGAGAAAAAGTGTAGTATTCTCTGACTCCTGTTTTGTTAATTCAGATGTCAATGTTGTACTTGTTCAAAGTCAGCCAAATGCTTAAACTTATCCTTACCATTATGATGACACCTACAGATAATGTGGATTAGATGCCTATGGATTATCATATTTTTTCGACACATACAGTTTTTGTACTTCAAAACACAAATTCATTACAAATTAAAGGTTTAAATTATGAATAAACCATATAGAAAATTATTTGTTATACAAGTAAAAAGTTGTGAATTATGGTTCAAGGATATATTTTCTTTTATTTAGTGTGCCTTACAATGTTGAATGAACTCATGTCTGAACTTAGAGACAATCTAGAACCAGATCATGCAAGCTCTATTGGCTGATTGCAGCTCTTAATGATCTGTAAAAGGAAAGTCAATTTACCCCTTGATAGACATTACTGTACCAAATGTAGTAAAAAGCTAA
Source organism: Aegithalos caudatus (assembly GCA_013389925.1). NCBI lineage: Eukaryota > Metazoa > Chordata > Aves > Passeriformes > Aegithalidae > Aegithalos > Aegithalos caudatus. Next base: position 34,706 of record WEIU01013238.1, on the reverse strand, counting down.
GTGAAATGTGAAACTATTCCTGTTCAGTGGGGAAAGATTCTATTAGTGTGTCCAGTTTCTTTTTCAGGGGCAAAGAAAATAGGTCTGTGTTCTGTTAATTTGCTGGTTTTTTTTGGGTTTTGTTGGGTTTTTTTGTGGTTTACTAATACAAGCATTATTTTTATACATGAGCTTATCGTTATGCATACCATTTCATTTTATTTCAGCTGAATTTACCAACTCTTAGATGAATTAGCTATTTAAATTACAAAAAAAAAGTTAGCTGGCATGATTGGCATACTATCAGACTGATTTTTTAAAGAACAATTGATATTCCCACACACCTTGATTGGCCTACCTTGTATTTGTAGCTTTTCGTCACTTCTGCTAAGCATAATGTAGTTATTCATATTAGAGTCATGCTTTAAGTTTTAGCTTTCATATTGTCCAGACTCTGTACTGCATTTGAATATAACTCTGAACTTCATATAAAGTATTAGCAAGTTCTCTTCACAGTCTAGTTAGACAAAGCAATCCTTTTCCAGCCTGACAACCAAGGACAATGGCACAAAAAGTATAAACAACAGCAAACTGAGGAGAGTGATCTGGGAGGATGGGACTTCATAACCTGAAGCTGTAATTGGAAAATTAACCCAAATATGTAAATGGTCCAAAACTTATAAAACTGTGAAAATGTGTGACCTGTTGTCCATCTTGGGCATAGCCTCGGCCAGGCTTTTGTACTACCTAAGATGTATCCTTTTAAGGCCTTTTAATAAATACCAACTTTATTTCTTTAACACTGAATAGCTTCTTGTTCTAGGCAGGCTCTGAAGCCATCAAGAGAATCTTGAATTTTTCACTGAAATTAATTAATGGAAAATATATTCCATGTTTCTCTCTTCACATTATCTGGACACCAATTTTGATTTTTATTTGATGGTTTTTTTTTAATGGGGAAATCTTATATTGATCAGAGTAGTGAGACAGATGTGTTGACAATACTTTTTCTATAGCAACATAAAATATACAGAAAGAATTTTGAATGTGTAAAATGAGCTCAATTTAGCAACAACTAAAACATCAGTGTGTTATCAGCATTATTCTCATCCTACAGTTAAAACACGGTACTGTACCAGATATTATGAAGAAAATTTGCTCTGTCCTAGCTGAAACTAATGACTGTATGGAAGCATGACCATATAAGAGAATTCTTACAGAGAGTAGATCTTTGGGACCTTCCCTTCCCTTCCCTTCCCTTCCCTTCTGTCTTCTTTTCTCTCCTCTATTTTGTTTGCAAACACTTATGAAAGCTATGACTCATAATTAGCTATTTCTAAGCTAAGAACTAATTGCTGAGTCACTGCAACACTAGAGAGAAAATAAATATTACAAAAATTCATATATCTGTATTACAGATTGGTGCTTTGATGAGTACTCTGTTGTTATGAAAGCTCTGAAATACTGTGTCTGCTCTTGGATCAGTTTAGGCACTTTACATAACAAATATATGATGTCAACCTACTCTGTATAAATAGAACTACTGCAAAATACCACTTGTCTATGTATAATCTCATGAATAGAGTTTGTAATTTTTTAGCTCTTCTCCTCCTCTTTCAAAATAAATTAAATTTGGAATATGCTTCACATGTAATATACCGTCAACAAATAAAACTTGCCAGCACAATACATTGGAGACAATCTTATTTTTTTCTCAACCCACATTGCCAATCTTTGCATCCATAGAAATGTTTCTGAGATGAGCTTTTGTAACCTTACACTGAAATAAGGAAACAAGTTAGTGGTAGACTGTGATATTTCAATTCCTTTCCCTTTAAAATTCTCTTGGTTTATTGACTGTATCTTTAGAATATCCTCAACATTATTTTAATTATCTAATTCATTTCCCATTACGATATGGTCCAGCACATTTATAGACTCTACTTCTACAATGAATTAATAAATTTGTTAGGTGTTTAAGTATGACCTACCTTTACCAAGTGCTGAGAATTTTTGTATTATTTGAAAAGAGGCTGATAATTTGTAAGTATATCATTCCATGGCCATGAGTTAGAGGATATATCTCTTCTCTGGTTTGTCTTTGTTTTGACTTAAAAACTCATGCCACAAAAGTTGCACAGTGCTTATCAAATTATACTTTTTACAATAAAATTATTATGACCTTCATAAGCATGGAATAAGTGATGAACCCAGGAAATGTTTCACTACAGCTAGAATCTGAATATAATAATATTGACTATCTGAGGTTCATTACTGACAATGCTTAGTCAAAGTTTTCATATCTGCTCTTTTAGAAACTGAGGGGTATTTTTTTTCTTTTTTGAGATTTTAATAACCCTCCTTCACTGTTGTGGTTTTAACCTGGCAGCCACCAAGACCCACACAATCACTCCACCCATTCCTCTGGTGAGTGACACCACCAGAGGAACTAGGGAGAGAGAATGGGAAGGGTAAAAGACAAAAAACTCATGGATTGAGATAAAGATCCTTTAATCAGGAAAACAAAAGCTGGGCACACAAAGCAAAGCAAGGAATTAATTCAGTGCTTCCAATGGGCAGGCAGGTGTTCAGCCACCTCCAGGAGAGCAGGGCCTCATCACACATACCAGTGACTTGGGAAGACAAATACCATAATCCCAAATGTGCCCCTGCTTCCATCCTCCTTCTTCCCTCTCTTCATATACTTTATATGATGCCATATGATCTGGAATATCCCTTTGTTCGGTTTGGGCTACCTGTCCTGGCTGTGTCCCCTCCCAGCCTCCCACGCACCCTGAATTTCCTTGACAGCATGGTACTACAAAAAGAAGAAAATGTCTTGGCTCTGTGCAAGCCCTTCTCAGCAATGACAAAAACATCTCTATATTATCATCACATTCAGCACAAATCCAAAACACAGCCCCAAGCCACTGTGAAGAAAGTTAACCCCAGCCAAAAGCAGTACCCAGATTTGGTTGAATATTCAGTGTTGTACACTTATGAAGTTTTGGAATCCCAGGTCTGGGAACTCATAACTGTGAAATTCCCAAGAGTGATTCTGTACTACAACAAAGCCAACCAATTTTTTTGGGCAGCAGTCTGCAAAAGAAAGTGGAGTACAGAGTGAGAATGGGGGCCGAGTGGAAAGGAATTTAACTACTCATAATGCCTGCCCTGAAAATCAGCATGTCAGAAAGCTTCCATGTGCAGGTGGGAAGAAACTGATAAAACCCAGGGCTTTTTATTCATATTCGCCCACAAAAACTAAAGAAAGAGGAAACACTCGCCTCCTCCTAGGAGTCTTCAGATTAAAAATAAAATAATCATCCTCTTTTTAGAATAAAACCGAGCACAGTGAAAAGATCGAGATTCTACAATCAGTAGAGTGACTGAAGCAGTAGGCTGTAAAGTCATGTTTCATTTTGCTTGATTTTCTCTAGATCAATTCCTGACAGAAAGCTTGAATTACTAGACAATTACGTTAGAAATGGTAGAGGGGTGGTTCGTCACAGGAACACCATCTTCTCTAATTTTGTTTTGACAAATGCTCTCAGTATGAGGTGTTCTTTTAAGATGTCTAGCAAATTGAACCTTTCAAAAGATACAGAAATAGGGACCCTAAACATGAAATTCAAATTTCTTACCATCTTATGTGTGGGCTTTAGATATCTCACTTAAACTAGTCAGTGCAAATAAATAAGGGTTTCCAGTGCATGATTTGTGAAGATAACTAGTTTGAATGTCAACATGCTCTTGGAGAACTCAAAAACTGGGTGAGATGAGTCTGTTTCTCTCATCAGCTGTGGCTGTTTACATGATTAACTCCTGTGCTTTGGGACATCATTACCTGTGGGACTACAGGCTTTTGTTTATGTAGGCTTTGTTGGGACATTAATTCTTAGACTGGTCTTCTGAACACAGATAATAAGTTCTGCTTTAGTAGTCCATGTGATTTTCTATTTTTTTCCAATACTTTTCTTGACTCATCTTCTGGAGATATGTACAGAAAAAAAGTTTGTTTTTTTAATCCCCTAAAATATAACTATACTAAAAATATGATCACACCCTTGTATCATAGCTGTAACAACCTTGCAAGCAGAGAACCTAACAATGATTGAAGAAACAATGGGAATTGAGCACTAAAAAAAATATTGTTTTCTGAAATGTCTGAGGATTCCATTCCATTTTGAATAAAATAGATGTATATTCATTGGGATATTTCTTCTCTCCAGCTGGGATCTCACTCTGGATCTATGTATATTTAATTACTGCACGCAAAATGGAAATCCTTGGGAGAAATATCTGTCTCAGATTAGTCAAAAGTCATGGGACTGCTACATCATCCTGAAATTTAGAAATTGTATAATGTAGTTACCTCAGAAGAGGTGGAATTTTTGACTTAATTCTCCAAATTTTCATGGAATTACTCCAAACATTTATAAATTAGAAGCACCACTTCCATTCACTAGTTTTGTGTTCTCAAATAGCTTAATAAACATGATTTATCAATATGATCTAGTAATGTCTCTCAAGTATGCTAAACAGAGGAATGCTTATTTTGCAAATAATATCTGTTTATTTTTGTGACTGAGTTAGAGAAATTTTTGATGTCATTACTACTAGTCTAGTTCTGCACATGGACAGATTACCTGTGTTGACAACTCAGGAATTTTGTTAATTTTTATGAGGGGAATAAAAACAATCATAATTGAAACTTAGTTGCTATTGACTCCTTCCACATTCGAAGTCAGACAATATATTAAAAGGTTTGGGGTTTTTGTTTCTTTGGGTTTTTAATTTTTTTTTTAAATTTTAATGTATTTTAAGGATATTTTTCTCTTTTGCTTTTTATTTTTAGTGGATTGGTCATTACAGTGAATTTAGGAGCCATCAACTAATACTTTATGATATTTCTATAATATATGAGCACTTTTTTTGGGGTGTTCATTCCAACTGTTTACCAAAATCGTTGGATACTTGTATTTGCTACTAGCAAACTCATAGACTGGTATCCTATTTGCAGATTATTCTGCTAATAGTGAGACTGAATCACCAGGTAACTGGATTTCTGAAAACATATTCATATGTCATCTAGATAATTTGATTTAGACATTCTCCCAATCCACAGCAGAGGAATCATTTGTAATAAAGTCAATATAGAGATAGTAAAGGCTAGAATACTTATTGCCCAAAACAGCCCAATAAAATCTTTTTTTCATTTGTAGGTTTCTTGTCTTGTAATTACCGGGTTCTTTGGACACATTATTCATAATATCATAGAATTGTTCAGATTGGAAAATACTTCTGTGATTATTGATTGCAACTATTAGCCCAGCATCACTATGTTCAACAGTAAACTGTCCCCAAGTGCCACATCCATGCACCTTTGGAATGCCTCCCAGTACGGTGGTATCGTCACTTCCCTTAGCAGCCTGTTCCAATATCTGACCACAGTTTCAGTGAAATTTTTTCCTAATATACAATTTAAACTACTCCTGGTGCAAATTGAGACCATTTCCTTTGGTTCTGTCACTTGTTAACTGGGAGAACAGACCAACCACCACCTCACTAAGACCTCCTTTCTGGTATTTGTAGAGAGTGATAAGGTGGTGTCATCATGTTGTGCACACACACACACATGCACACAGCATGCTCCTGTGAGCCTCCTTTCCTCCATGCTAAACTACCGCACTTCCCTCAGCTGCTCCTCATCAGACTTGTTCTCCAGACCTTTCACCTGCTCCATTGCTCTTCTCTGGACACGCTCCAGAATCTCAACATCCTTCTTTTAGTGAGCGGACCAGAGCTGAGTTGCAGGATTTGCCTTGCAGGCTCACCAGTGCCGATGATCACTGACTTGGTCCTACTGGACACAATTGCTGCTGCAAAATATTACAAACATGGTATCCTGGAACTCTTCTGTTAGGAGTTATTACTAGTTCATCAATGAAAGCAAAAAACCCCCAGGTATTTAATTTCGATTTAAAAATGCACCTGATGGAAACACAGGTTATGAACGAATTACAGGAGAATCTTTAATTCTTCCTGTAGTGGGGATAAAATCATAGCCACAAGATCAATAAGCCCAAAAACTTTGAAGGCTATGATCCATAAATTTGTGATAATCAGTTTTTGAATTTACATAATAGGAAGATGGATTAAGTATATAGGAAAACACTTTCCAGTCTTTGCTACTAAAAATATAAATTTTCACTTCAGAATTAATAACCTCATAATGTTTAAGTAGACATTTCCCTTATTTAATGTAGCTCCTGTTTGATAAATCATACTCTCTCATATAAGCAGAATCAAAATCTGGCATCACAACAGATATTTCTTCTAGAATATGGAGGTATATATCTTTATTTAATTAAGTATTTGGTGCTTACCTAGTACTTTTAAAATATAATATTTAACTCAGCAACATGGGTTAACTTTAGAAACAGAATTTGCATAAGAAACTGAATTTACATTCTACAGAACCTTAAGTAATTGGCAATTAATGTTTGACATAAATGGCAATACCCTTTAATTGGTCAAAGAGAAAGATTGTATCTAAGTAGATAGGTGTACATATGTATACATGCTCTCTCTCTTGCTTTTCTTTGAATTTATATTTTAACTTGTGAAATATGAAACAGATGTTACCCCTTATAACTAGAATGCCAAAGGAAAGAGTGATAGTCATAGGATAAGCAATATCACTCTGCACCCACAACATTTACACAGCCTGGGAACTTCCAATGTAATAACATATTCCTGGTTCTTCAGCTAGGGTCTGTGCAAGAAAATTAATAAGAAAATGCCTTCATTTCATCATGATGGCATTTGGGAGTTTTAGAAACCTCTAGTCCATTAGTCAGTTTTGTTAATGACTGTGCTCATCCTTTTAATCATGTGAAACACATTGACTGAGCTTCATTTAGTTCAAAGTGCCTTTCAGAAGCCTGAAGAAAAACTGTATTGTGAAACTTTACACCTTTCTCACTGCAACATATATATGCTAATGTATATTAGGAACATATAGCCAGCTTAATTTGTGATTTATATGAAGATGCAATATATCCATAGTTTTTAAGAAAAAACCCCTACCCATTTGAATTAATTAAAAATTGAACTTTGAGTGCCTAATGTGTTGCCAGATTATCTGTTTTATTTGAGTATTTCTATCCTATCTTCATACTGATAATTGTGGAAAATTATTGATACTTGCACTTCTTTATTTTCATTATTCTTGCACAGATATTGTATTTACAAAATTATTTCAGCTTTATGAAGATGTCCTTCTGCCTGAAATTAAAGAATTTCTAATATCAGATCTCAGCAAGTCTTGGAGGACTGTTTTTTGTTTTCAGAATGACTTTTTTATAATCAACTAAATGAACAGATTTTGGACATTTGCCAGCATGAATTTGAAGAGTTATATTAACAAAGAGATTGAAATATTATAAAAAAAAGCCAGAGCATTTCTATTAAACATACAATATTGTTTATATGTATACATATCCATTCTTTCTTTATGAGAACACACGGTGATACATTATGACAAATTTAAGCCCTGCATATGGAAACAAAATAAAATAATAATATTTAGTACAAGCAGAACTGTGGCATCTAATAATAATAATAATAAAAATCTCTACAGCAAAAGATCCTGTAAAGCCTTGTTTCTGTAACAGTGGAAATGTTTAAACTGTGTACTTTTGGGACCTTCTTCATTGTCTGAGACTTTTGTATTTGTAAATGTCAATCTTTTAAGGGTTTAACCAACATTCAACACTGTCTCAATTAAACATAACATTCTTACGCTTTGTTTTTGGACACTTTCATAATGCCCTCAAAATACATCTGATACACACTAATGGTTTTGGACTTCCTAATTAAGAAGTAATCAGTGATATTTCCTTATTTCGTTGAATAAAGAAGAAAGAAGTTATCACCCTTTCTACTAAATGTTTAAAGAACTTACCTAAAAACCAGAAGAGAAATAGATTCTTGTTTTAGTTTGAAAGAACTAACATCTCTAAAAAGTTCCCCACCTGACTAGTAAAGAACGTCTTTTGGAGGCATAAGAAATCTCCCATTATTACAGCATTTCTAAGATGGGAATCCAGGAAAGAAATCAAGAGATTCTAGGCAGAGAAACAAAGTTCCAAATGGCTGCACAATTTTTCTCTATTTTGTTTTATGTTCAATGTAAAAATTTTATTTCCCTCGTCCCTCATAAATATGCTGTATTTTTAAAGTAATTCTAAATACATATATTTTCAATATACTAGTATCAGGAACTAATTAATTTGGTGAGGTCTGGTTAAAAAAGACTCTAAGTATTGTTTTATAGCTATACAAGTTCTGATATCTTTTAAACAGGAAATTCTCAGTGTACAAATTAAAAATATTAAAATTTAAATGAGTGCTTCATGTGTTCGCTTGTGATATGTACAGAATTTCAGTCATCTGTGAAACACAGAAGTATAAAGTCTATCTGTTCCTCTCCATTCTGCTTGTTTGATTTCTTGAAAATTAATCCATCCCAATAACAGAAATAATAATTTTTCTACTGAGAGAATAAGTAACTTTAGATAAATTTTCTCATCAGGCAGAAGAAGATAGTAACTATTTTAATGGGTTTTCAATAACAATGTTTAGCTTCATGTGATATCACTCCTTAAGAGAAAAAATAGTTGGTTTACAGTGTTTAACAATGAGTCTGCTTCTTTTAATAACTTCACAAACCTTTTATTTTAATAGACCCTTGTTTAGATACTAGATGCATTCTAGGCATTTTGAACCTGAAAATGGAAAAAAAATCCATTCATTCCACCCTCATGTGAATTTTCTTATTTAAAGATCCTCTTCAATGGTTAACTACATAGAAATGACCTACTTTGTGTTCATTGACTAATTAGTCCAGTTCTAGTTCAATCCACATTTAAGTAAATTACTTCAGAGAGCTGGGTCAAGCTGTTTTATTTTTCACAGTGTTTGATGTGATTTTTCTGGTGCATTCACAGAAATAAACAAAAACTGAAGATATTTCACCCCTCCTAGTAAACGTACAGTAGTAGTTGTAATTTTGTCATTTGTTTCTCATTATATATTTATATAATTATGCTTACATAACATTATTTCCTCTTTTAAACCAGCCTGCCTCTGACTTGCGGGCATTTCACAGTGAACATGCCAATCTTCATGTTACTGAGATACCCTTTTCCAAATCTCTACTTATTTCTAAGGTATTTATATGTTTTCCATATTTTCTCTCTTGAATTCTTGACCTGCCAACTATTGCCATCTCAAAAATGTGTTTCAAATTTTGGTATCGCCTTACCCTTCTCGCAAATCACCAACAATTTCCTAAACACATCTGAGCCAAATTCACAGTGGTGCCTCACTAAAACATTCCAGACTGTGAAACTATTTATCTTAGTTCCAAACAGTTTTGGATACCTCCTACTATGCATGCAGATGTCCACAGCATGACTGAACTTCCGAGACACAGAGATTGAACAGTCCCACTATATTACAATTGGATTGCATGTGCATATGAATAATTCCTTTCTGTTTCCTGCCAGATAGTTTAGAAATCAGAATAGATAGATAGATCATTGTTCTGCAATGAGCAGTGTCCCCTGGGGTCACCAGTGGGGCCAGTACTAAGTTTCAGTGTATTTGTTGACAACATAAACACTGTGATCAAGTCTACCCTCAGCAGGTTTGCTGATTACACCAAGCTGTGTGGTGCAGTTGTGGAATCACAGTAGTGAGGGGAGAGGTGCCCTCCAGAGGAACTTGGACACATGCTTGAGAGGTGGGCTGATGCAAACCTCATGAAGTTCATTAATGTGAAATGCAAGGTCCTTGTTAAGGAAATTTTCCTCTGTGACCATCCAGGAGCCATTCTGGCAGTCATTCTGGCACCACTCAAGCTGAGACTGAAGCTTCTCCATGGCTACACACTCCACGCTCACAATCAGATCTGGTTTCCTTACCAGCTTTTCCTTCAGTTGTCCATAGCAGTATCTCAGATGTCCCTACCCTTAAAAATTTACTCCTGGTGCTGTAACTAAATGATAAAATCACAGAATATCATCTTGAGCTGGGTGCCTCTGGGAATGGACCTAAAAAAAGGAATCCCTGGGTTTTTATACCCTGACAGTCTAAGTGCAGTAAAGTCTGGGGATTGTTGGCTCTTGAAACATCACTGAGTGTCTAGCGACCTGGCTGTGCCACAGTTCCTGCCCTTTGTTATGCAAATAATCAGCAGTTCAAGACCTTTTTCCTCAGCCCAGTGTCCTGCCCCTAGAGCTCAACCTGCCACTTGCACTGCAGCTTTACTCTGAGCTGCCTGCACCAAACGTATTCCTCAACAGTCCTACACTGGACCATGGCAATCCCAGACACACCTACAGGCTGGGCAGATAACTGGAGAACAACCCTCTGGAGAAGAACTAGGGGGTGATGGTTGGTGCAAAACTCAACATGAGCTAGCAGTGTGTGCTCACAACCCAGAGAGTCAAATGAATCCCTGGCTACATCAAAAGCACAGTGGTCAGCAGATCAAAGGAGGTGATTCTCCCTCCCTACCCTGCTTTGGTGGAATGCCGAGTGAAGTTCTGATGCTCCCAAGATAAGAAGGACATGGAATGGTTGGAGCAAGCCCAGAGGAAGGCCAAAGCTTACTGGAGCACGTTCCCTGTGAAGACCGTTGCTCAGACAGTTGTGGCTGTTCAGCCTGGAGAAGAGAAGGTTGCTTGGAGGCCTCACAACAAACTTCCAGGATCAGAAGGGAAGATGGAGATGGACTTTATCAGGAACTCTAGTGATAGGGCAAAGTATAATGGCTGCAGACTAAAAGGGGAAAGTTAGGTTAGATATACAGAAGAAATTCTTTACTGTAAGGGTGGAGATGTACCTAAATAGCTTTTCTAGGTAGTCTTGGATACCCTGAGCCTGGTTGTGTTTTGGATAAGGCCTTGAGCAAGAGAGGTGTCCCTGTCCATGGCAGGGTGGAGGATAGCTGAGACCAAATGATTTTTAGTTTCTGTTTCAAATCTCAAAATTTTAGGATTCTCCTTCTGTTATACATCAAATATATATATTTCTTAAATACTTCATGTATAAATCTTATTTATATGTTATTTGTGTCATAAACTGCTGAAGTCCTGTTTCACACAGTATTTTGTGGTAAAGTTAAATAATGAAATCCTCCTATTATATATAACTTCTTTTTCCTAAGGTCTTTTATTTGTTTGTCTGTTTGCTGTAAAGTAAACTTCTGAAATAATAAAGGTGTTAGGAAGCAATTAATTTTATTATCATTAATCATTATTATTAGGAACCAAAGAAGCATTTATTTCACATAATGAACTTATGAAGCTGAAAATACTATAGATAGTCTTCAGAAAAAGCCTGTATGACATTGTACATATTGTCTTCTTATTATGGTTTTAACATGTCTATAATTTGTACATGAAATTTAGAAGAAGAAATGTTACATTTTCTAAGGAGATGGCAATCATACTGTCATTCCATAAGTTAAATTTTCTAATTTTTAATTCTGACACACAAGTAATCTTTCAAAAAGATTTAAGAATTATTGTCTTTATTCTCTACAGCAGCAATTTTTTTGTTGTTTGCTTCTAGAGGAATATATTGTTAGACAGAATTATTTCTTGACACTGCTATGGTGTTTTGTTAAGCAACAGATGGTTCTACAAGTTTTTCAAGTCTGTCCTTCATCAGCTATAACAGCAGGCACTCATGGATTTTACTCTGAATTAAAAAAACAAACAAACTTCAACAACAATAAATAAATAAATTTAAAAGACAACAACACAAAACCAAAACAAACAAAAGAAAAAGACCTGAGAAATTATGATGGTAAATTTATGGAGGAATGTCTGTCTTCAAGTTGTGAGCAGTCTCTTTTTTTTTTTTTTTTTTTTTTTTTTTTTTTTTTTTTTTTTTTTGTTTTTTTTTTTTTTTTTTTTTTTTTTTAAGGCAGTTGTGGCTTTATCTATTCATCTGGAAATAAAGGTTTTCTCTCCATAAGTATGACAAACAGTGTCACTGACACTTGCTGTCAAATATTCTGTGTAATATTTAGTGAGAAACCATACTAAATACATAATGAATATTTATCAGGAGTAATGTAAAGCTGATGAAGTGTCCCCTTGTTCAGTTTAGTGTTATACACTCCAATACAGCCCCAGCCAGCATTTTTCAAGTTGGTATTTTTTATTATCTTATTTAATTTACCACTGCACTATGTCTGCCATTAAAATTCTGACTTTGTTGTTTTTCACTTGTGTACACAGGAGCCTTGTGTATAACTGTTTCATTTATTGAATTCATTGTCAAATGTGACAGAGAATTTCTGTTTTCAAAACTCAAAATTGCTAGTTTGTAGATGTTCATTAATAAATAAATATTTGTGGTCATCTGAAGGGTGTGTCAAATAGATATTTGTGCAACCTAATGGAAGCCATTTTATTGCTATTTCTGATACCTAGAGGTATTTGAAATTTTATTTTACCTCTATAAATAAGAACATACTAATAATCACTTAAAGCTACACTCATCTTTAACACACAGAAAAAAACCCTCCAAATCCCAAAATATAATTTATGCTGTCAGTAATCAAAAGCTCTGAAAGACAGATGGCGTTAACACATAAGTAACAGGAGAAATAAGTTCTTGTCAATAATTTCAGTTATAAAGAATTCAATTATTAAGTTTCAGTTTGGTTGTATCTATAGATAGGAACTACTAGATAGATCAACATGCTTCTACCTAACTAAAATTATTATTTTCATCTCTGTGATTTACATATAACTCTTAATCTTTTTAATGCTTTATGAATATTGAAAACAAACCATATTTTGTGACACAAATATACCTACAAGAGTAAATGTTCAAAAAAGAATGTGTGATTTTTCTCTGAATAAGTCTTTTACCAGTTTAGATTATCATCCAGATTTTATCACATATATTTCCATGGTATGGAGAGAAAAAGGTATTTTATAATTTTTCTGATGTTACAGTTGTACATACAGGTTTGTCTATGAAATTCTACTCTGAAGACTAAACAAGAGGTACACAACATGTTTAATGGGGCCTTTATTTAAGTTTTTTTATAAACTTAATTTTTCTAACAAATATCAAATGGGTTATTTGGTAATGATTCTATTGCCAGCATGCAAGTGAAAGCATGATCAGAGAATGACAGAATGGTTTGGGTTGAAAGGAACCTTAAAGATCATCTAGTTCAACTATCCTTCCATGAGCAGAGACACTTTCCACTAGATCAAGATAGTCAGAAGCCCATCCAACCAGGTCTTGAACACGTGCAGGGATAGGGAGTCCACAACTTCTCTGGGTAGCCTGTTCCGGACTCTCTCACCACCATAAAATAAAGATTTTCTTCCTAGTATCAATTTTAAACTTCAGTCTGATACCTTTTTAGTAGATTTTAGAATATGTCAACAAATCTGGGACAACCAGTCACCCTGGCACACAAAATACATGTACTTCTGGAACAAGTAAGTGAGCAAGCAACTGGAAGCCAAAGAACATACTGTAGGGCAACTCAGCCTGTGCTAGGCATCTCCATTTAGGACACTGAACCTCCCCTTAACTTTTTATTCTTTTTGAAAAATATTTGTAGCAATTTAGAGGAAATTCTCCTCTTGAGTTAGGATTATTATCTCATTAAAAGTTACAGCAGTTGTTCAGTAGCAGTTTCACAGTTATTTTAGATTGTCATAGTTGCTTTATCACCTTACTTGTTTATGTAAAACAAGCAAGTGGAGAAAAAATTGGCTCACCACTCAAGTAGAATGTGAATGGAATATTGAATGTGTCCATTTATTGTTGGTAATGAATTTCTTATAATTCCACATGTAGTATAATGGTGTCAGTTACTTTGTAACTCAAAACTATTTTTGGCAACACAAAAGACAACGGGGCATTAACTTTTATTGGCTTAACTGCATATGTCTGCATCTGTTCTCTTGTGTGGACAGGCTTTTTTTTTTTTTTTTTTTTTTTTTTTTTTT
>WEIU01013238.1:0-20636 GCA_013389925.1 Aegithalos caudatus | reverse complement strand
TTTGTATGTAAATGTTCTCAGTGACTGGGTGAGTTCTACAGAAGATTATATATCATTCACACTTAGGTCACAACGTCTTTCCAGTCAGACTGTAGAATGGAAAAGAAAGCAGAATTGTCAAGATAGGTCCAAGAAGGGATAAGCAGGAGGCAGGCTCATAACCAACAAATTTTGGAAGAATGATGAAAAAAAGTCTCAGTCTTCTATATAGCTAAATGCTTTCCCTTCTTTCCCAATGATATGGATTGTCATCTTCTTTTTAACCCTATAGTCATTTAGGAACTACATTTACAACCTAGAAAGAGTCAGAATTTAATCAGGAGTTTTAAGTCTATAAGAGCTACCTCCTGTTATTTTTACACCTTTCCAGGAAGTTAAAATTAGAAAAAAAATTTAAAAATCTGTAACTTTGCCTTGATGGACTGTTAAAGAGATATCACAGATGAAAAAGTTTTAGAAAATTTCCCATCTGAATTCAGTAAAAATCAGTTAATATTACAATGATTTTGATTGATATGGCATATAGCCCAACGCATCACAACTAAAGCTGCACTAATATAATTTTCTCAGAAGTTCAAATTTTAAAATAGTTTCCAAAATAGATTCTGGCATTTTTTAAAACTGTGTTTGTCTTAAACAACAATGTTATTATATATTTCTGCCTTTCACTTTAATCACAAATATTCTAGTTATTCGATTTCAATATTTTTGATTTTTTATGCAAGACATATCCTTCAAATAAATACGTGAGATCATTTAGTGTTGGGTTTTTTTTTTCTTTTCTTGTACACCCTTATGAATTACTCTCATTGCATATGATTGATTGCTATGTGTTTTACTAAGTTTCTGGAAATAATGGCATATTTGATAATTAAAAATTATTGGATATGTTGCAACACTAGTGAACAAATATGTTTGATTGACAGCACTGATTGGCTTAATAACAAATGAGATGACTGGATTGAAATGATATGTTTTGTGTCCCATGAGGATGTTTGGCTAAGCCATAGATACAGATACTCAAGTTAGGAAGCAAACATACTAGTCAATATTTGTCAGACTGAAAAACTATACCTTTTATTCCCTAGGTTTCTAGAACACATCTTTACATGAGAATAAAATAACTTTTTTCATTACTTTCTTATTTTTAGTGGCCTCTCACTTCAAATAGAATTGTATTTGATGAACTGTTCATATCTCAGAAGTGATGCTACACAATGCTTCAATGAAAATCTATGTTGTGTTTTCAAAAGTTCCACAATAAAATCTTGTCAGGCTGCTGGCTAGCTGTAACAAGTGGCTTGGGAGCAACATAGTCTTTTTTGTTTTAAAGGAAGAAAGACTGACAGTTTTTATTTAGGTTTTTCACACCTTCCATTTTACCTATTTGAATCCTTTAACAAGCCACAGTTTATATTATCCTGGCTACTATGTTGCCTAGTGCTTTATGAAGTATCAAGGGAACAATTCTGGAAACAGTTATTCAAGTTTTACTGAAAAGCAAAACTCCTACAGATTGCCATAACTGAGTCTCATTTCTTCCTGCCAGCACAAGAAACATCAGATGACAGCATGTAATGAATATATAATCTTCTAAGTTGTGGTTATTCTGTATGTCAAATAATTTTTCACTTTCAATGGAGACCTGTCTGGTTTCCTTGCATACTAGTTAAGCCTGTTGGTACTGAAGTAGTAGGAGAGGAAAAGAAAATAAATGCATAAATATAAGGGAAATAATATTTTTTCTCCATACACCAACACAAGGAAATGGAATGAGATAATCGAGAACAAATTGCATTTGCTAAAATATTGCTTCGGAGATGAGTTCAGAGTCAATTGTCNGTGGGGCTTTGCTACAAAAATGTAACAAAATGCTTTGTCAGCGTGTCATATCAAAGTAAACATGCATTTGCTTGAGTAAAAAAAAAAAAAAAAAAAAAAAAAATCTATTTTGGGTCTTGGCAGAATATGAGGGGTTTATCATTTGCAGGATCCACATTCAAATTAAAAAGGGGGAAAGATAGAAATATATTCTTTGATTCCATTGCTGTTTTGATACTGTTATTTTAAGAAATGAGAAAAGTAAGTTATCTTATATAATATATTTTGATATAGCATAGTTTCCCATTTTCCCCAGGCTTCTCTCCTAGCAGGGCAGCAAGAGACTGAAATATAAACAACTGGCTCTTCCGCTGTTTGAGCAAACAGTTTTGGCAGAGATTTCCATTCCCAAGCATGCCTTCTAATATTAATCTGATGGCTAGGAAATTCTATAAAGAGATAAAAATGTTAATTTCAATAAATTTTAATCTTTCATTGTGCTCATATTTCCTATTTTGTTGTTGAGTGAGTGAGATGATGTGTTGCAGGAAACCAGTGGCATCCAGCTATTTCCTTTCATTACAAATATTGAAATATAATTAGAACATGAGCCCCATTGTTTCAGATTAATTTTATAATTTTCTTGGTTGGATTCCAGTTAGGTTTCTCCCAAAATATCATTGAATATAGCACTGTCCTCAGTATTTCTTGCTCAAATTGTAACTCACCTCAGTGGCTTTGTGAGATTCTCTGTTAATTTACTGAATGATACCTAATCATAGGATAGGAATGCATATAATAAAGGGACGAGATAAGAAGAAAATCTAAACCCCATAGTGTTCAGTGTATTAAAAGATCCTTTAGATTTAACCTTTTTACTGTTGTTTGGCAAATTCTAAACTTGTGTGGAAAAAAAATTAGGAGATGCTGTTAGCAAAGATTTAGGGTTTTAGGGAATTAGAGATGTGAACAGGAGATTTTCAATCCTCGATTTTATGTGTAAGGACTTTAAACAGAAACTGAAGGCCAAAACTGAAGGAGATCTCACTCCCAGATATTTTTATAAATGCTGGTTCTATTCACATTTTATTAACATAATATATGTATGTCTGCCAAATAGTCTTTAAGTGTACAATGCTGAACTACTGCTTTTGGAAAAATTGGGAGTTACAGTACTGTGTGAAAGGCAATTTTTCCCCATTATTTGATTTATTAATATGTTACTTCCATGTCNTATATATATACATATATACATGTATGTATATATATAATTTTTTTTTCAAGTCAGACAAAATACCTTTATATATATTAGAAGTTTTTAAACAGTTATTTATAAGTATGAATATGAATTTATTCTGAATTTTAAATTAAAAGCCTAATACATGAAATTTAAAAAGTCTTTTATAGAAGTCAGAACTATGCAACAAAATGCATTTCATTAGATTTGCTCTTATTTTTGCAAAGTAACTTATTTGACGGTAGCAAAACTTTGACAAGCATTCTGGCAAGAACTGGAAGTTTCACACCCTTGCAGACTTTCCTGTCAACATGCTTAAGTTTCAAAGCATCTGTCAGTATCAAACATTAGTTCATGAATACATAGTAATTGAGAATGTTTAATATTCATTAGCTAAGTAAAGTGACATTCATCTACCAAGATGCTGTCTGAAACTTAGGCACATAATATAAGCTATTCATTTGGATGTCCTCTAAAGTCAATGGAAAGGGACATCTTGCATAAGGCAACATTTACACTAAATGTAATTGACAAAGCAAGAAGGGTTGAATCACTTCCTACAGGAGGTTCTGTAGCTAATTGAATGACTACTGTGCACTACCAGTGTAACTTCTATATAGCTGTAGGCCAGATCAATCCCACTATTAATTATACATTATTTCATTATTACATACTTTAAAGATACTGCAAATATCTCACTTAAAAAATCTAAGTGTCTTTCCAAATGTATCATTCCACAGCATTTTTTCAGTATTATCTTTTTCATTAATATTTCTGCTGATAAATCAGACTGTTCTTAGGATATTTAATGATATTTTACAAACAAATGGTGCAATTAATCGTGTAATTAAATGCAAGGTATCTCAATACCCAAGAAAAGGCAAGGTATTCATATAATAGAATATGCAGATGTGCTGTAATTTCTTTTTTAAAGTAGAACTATAAACTTCTGTGTATCTGAAAATGAACAAATTACAAATCTTACAGATTTAGGAATAAACTTCCCTGAGATTTAGCTTTTTGACTCTTTTTTTTTTTTTTTTTTCCTATTTCATTAAGCCATCTTTGCTTCCTGCATGTCATTGTGTATTTTCCTCTGCAACACCTACCACAAATAATCAAAACTCAAAGATAATGATGTGGTTTTCCTTTGTCTGTATCTTTTTTCTGTGCCATTGGGACATACATTGATCAACAACATGTCCAGAGAAGGGCAACAAAGCTGGTGAAGAGTCTGGAGCACGAGTCTTATGAGGAGCAGCTGTGGGGGCTGGAGCTAAATAGCCTTGAGAAAAGGAGGCTGAGGGGTGACTTTATTGCTCTCTATACCTAACTGAAAAGGAGGGATCAGTCTCTTTTCCCAGGTAACCACTGACAGGATGACAGACCTCAAGTTGCACCAGTGGGGAGGGTTAGTTTAGCTGTTAAGAAAAAAATACCTTCACAAAAAGAGCTGTCAAATATTGAAACAGACTGCCCAGGGAAAACTGGTGGACTCTGTGCCTGCACAGAGTTTTTACCCTTTCTTACCAATATTTTCCCCCAGGCACCATCATCTTAGCTGAGGGACTCAGATGTGCCCTGAAATAGTAGATGTTAGATTGGTGAATTATGTTAGTGAACTTCGTGTGTTAGAGAATGTATGTAATTGTAAAGAATAGTTTTTCATTTTAAGCTAGTTTCCTATCATATTATATGGAAAACTGTATAGCATGACTGCTGTTTTCTACACTTATTTAATTTGGTTTGTTTTCAGAATTCTCAAAAATATTGTTATCCTTTTTAGGCTTTTATAAGCCTTTTTTCTTTTTTTTTTTTTTAACTTCTAAATAATTATAGTAATGCACAGAATTTGAAAAGCAATATTTTAATAATTATAATTTGACATTTATAATTTATCACCCACCATGAATAAAACATTTAAATATGTTATAAAATAAACTCCCCACTTCCCAGAAATTCAGGGTGGAGAGACAAAAGTTAAAACACCAACCTGGTTATGTTGTACAATTATGACTGAAGCTGCTTAATGTTGAAATTTATTTTGAAATGGTACATTTGCAGACATTTATTTTGAAAATATTCAAGTTCAGTTTTGCTAGGCATACATAAAAATGAAACCTTTGAAGATACGATTTACTGTGCACTTTAATTTCTGAAATGAGTATGCGTACAATTTAAACTTGTGAACATATCCTCACAGAATTTAATGATTTTAAACATGGAGGAGAACATGTATAAATACTATTGTTCAGTTATTTTCATATGATACTTCGAGTATGGATTTACTTGGACTTTCCACCCAAGTCTGCCAACACTACTGAAGACCCAAACCCCAAGTGGTTGAATGACAGGATTTGGAAAAGAGTTTAGGATGGCTACTCCCATCATAGAATCTCTGAGTAAGGGGAAAGGAAAAGCTTTCCCCAGATGTTACACATGCAGCAGATCAGGCATTTCATTATCTGGTACTATTTTGTGGCAGTTCTAAAGCACTTATAAAGTCATAACAGGCCAAAAAAAATCAGCATAAACAAACAAACAAACAAAAAAAAAATTAAACAAACAAAAAAAAAGCCCCAAAAATATGTATGTGGAAAATAATTTAAGAAATATATCTGGCAAAGCCACTGGAACAAATTTGGCATAAATTAATTCAGGAAGATTCGAGAACAAGAAAAAGTAAACTATTAATTTTTGTTAATATATTAGATTTCATTTACACTAATGAAAAATGTGTAGTGAAAATAAATGCATACACTTTACAACTTGCATTGTTTCAACCAGTTTCTGATTTTTACATTCCTTTAATGAATGAATATATTATCCTTTTCATCAAAGAAAATGGAAAACATCTAAAATTCAGTCAATTAATCCTTTTTAATCCTTAAGAACACATGGTAGCATGATATTAGAAACACGTTTTTGTTTTTTTTTAAATATCACATCAGTCAATAAAACCATACTGATATAACTCCAAGTAAGATTAGTTCTCTTTTGTTACAGAAAAAAAAAAAAAAAGAAAAAGGCTTGGTTCATATACTTTAAAACATCACTTTACAACATATTTTAATTTCCATGATGAAAGGTAGACAAACAATAACTGCTATTCTTGGGTCATACCTTTGAAGTACAGATGTGAAAGAAACCACAGAGAAGAATTATCACTTTTTTGATCCTCACAATATCTAAAATTTCCCACACATGCACACATACACATACACACAATTTGTATCCTTTTGTTTTAATAAACTTATCAATATGACAGGAAAAACAAAAAAAAACAAAAAAAAAAACCAAAAAAAAACCAAAAAACAAACAACAACAACAAAAAAACAGTAAATAGGCAGAGAAAAAGTTATATCTTTAGAACTGGTAAAGAAAAGAAAATGGATTTAAAATATTAGAAAAATCTCCTTTAAGATGAGGTCTAGTGTATGCTCTTATAGACTTTGTATTTCTCAGAGTTAGAGTTGCAATCTGAAACTTTTTCAACCCCTCAGAAACAAGAAACTATTCCTAGGGAATCACGGAATATGCTGAGTTGGAAGGGATCCTCGAGGATCAAGTCCAGCTCCTGGCCCTGCGCAGCACCATCCCCAAGAGTCACGCCTTGTGCCTGAGAGCATTGTCCAAATAATTCTTGAACTCTGTCAGGCTTGGTGCTGTGACCACTTCCTTGGGGAGCCTGTTCCAGTGCCCAGCCACCCTCTGAGAGGAAAGCCTTTTCCTGATATCCAACCCAAACCTCCCCTGACACACCTTCAGGCCACTCCCTAAGATGCTGTCACTAGCCACCAGAGAGAAGAGATCGGTGCCTGCACCTCCTCTTTCCCTCACAAGGAAGTTCTAATGGTTTAATGCTAAAGTCATTTGTATATATAAATAAAAAAGACCTAGGATAGTCTAGACTGAAAAACTAAAATGTTTAACAAATGGGTTTTGAAATATTGGTCAGAAATTAAGATAAATGCATGGGTACACATAGCTTAATGTATGAAACATTATTTAATTTTACTCACCTTGAACTGCTCATGATAAACATTACAGGTTGTGAATCTTACTTAAATCTGCCAGTTGTAACAAATATGTTTGTTTAAGCATAAACACTTTGCACAATAACTATGCATAGTCTGGCTGCACTTTTATATATGTTTCTCTATGCTACTTTGCTGATGGGATGAAATTTAATCTCTGGTTTTACGAGAAATACTAATAAATTGATATGTTTTTCTTCTTGCTCATCTCAAAATATTTTCTGAAAGAAAGCAAAAAGTGTCTAGTAAAATATTTTAACTGGCAGACAGCATATTAGAAATATCCATATATACTCATATACATATGTACTGTATATATCCATATATGCTCAGTTTTACTGCCATACATTCACCAAGCATAGCTTAAGATTTCTGTAGCCCATTGATTTTAATTTGGTTATCCAAACCTTGTTTGTAATAGGGCAGAGTAATACAACACCAGTAAAAGGATGTACCAGCTTTTATCTGTGATTCATTGTAAAGTACATTTCAAAGTATTTGGGCAAAAATATGTGACAGGATACCATCAGAAAGGTATTACTAGAGTATAACAACTCTTGTCTTCCCTGCATGAGTACATAATTTTGAGCACTGAACTGATTGCGAAGTATCAAAAGGAAGATGATAGTCTTGATATATGAGTCCAACTAAATCTGTGTTATATGGGCATTGTACTTGTATTCTCATGACTACTCTGGCCTCAAAAGTCTAAGCATTTCTACCCTTCAGTCACCTCACCTAATATGCACATATTTTTAGAAATATAATGGCAAAAGCAAAAATCTTTCTAAGATCTGCAAAGCCTACTCAAGAAGCTGAGTAAATACTTGGATTATTGTGATCATGCCAGGTCCATTTTGCCACAGTTGTATTTATGCTGTGTAGTTATTTTAATAGTATCTCCTCAGCCATCTCTCATTCCCCCAGATTCAACTCTGTAAAAGGAGATAAAAGGGCAAGAGAGTACTTTTTAATTTTTTTATACATTTAGATTATTAATAAGATAACAAAACTGATACATCTATATAAATAAATCAATTCTGCCTAAATATATAAGTATAAGATACTTAGAGCTACTCAGCAAGAGAGAATCTAAGCTAAGAAGTGGAGGAGAAGGAAAAAAAAAACAACCCCAAGATAATAAAATCATTATGGCATTAAATTCAGTATATGGTTTTCTCCTGAGTACAGCTGAGATTTGCTTACCTAGTGGATAAATTTTAATTGTTATTACTGAATCTATTCTTTCTGACCCAAGATGTCACATCACTGTGTGGCTGAAGCTGTGCTTGCTAAGTTATTCTGGCATTAATCACATTTATTGTTTGCAGGACCACAATTCTCTTATTTATGGGCACTACCCTTGGGAATGCAGGTCACTGTTATCTAACAGCAGAATCTACAGCTGCTCTTGCTGACTTCAATTTGTGTCTTACTTCCTCAACAGAGGTCATATAGAAGCAATTGAAGTTAATTTTATGAGACATCTGTTATACTTGTGGTTATACTCATTCTTCAAGATTGCCCTCTAAAGTAGCAGTTACTAAAAAAACCCAGGCACCATAAGAGAGAAAGAAAACTAACAAATAAAAGACAATATCAGAAGTCATCTGATGACTTCTATTCAACATGACAAAGTAGGAATTTATTTTAAATGAAGAATCCCATAATTTCGGGAATGAAATTTTTATGTGAAAGGCACAACTCTGAAATATTTTACCCTTGCAAATCTGGAATAATCCCCTCACTTAAAGCCTTGAAATACCAAAAAATAGAATTGTCAAATATCTAAACCATGTTTCTACAACTATATTTTTTTTTTCCAAATTCCTATATAATTTCAGTTTATATTAAAGTATTATAAATTTGTGCTTGGAAAATGAAAGAAATAAAATTCTGAATGGAGAGTTGTTGTTTTTGTTTTTTCCTCTATGGCTTTGGAGTTAATGTGATTTTTTTTTTTTTCTTTTTATGAATTTCTAAAAATATAAAAAGAAGGAAGAAAAAAAATTATATACTTGTTACAAAGAAAATCATCCTCTGAATATATGCATCCTGATACACAGGTTTTTTTTTTCTCCTAAAATGTAGGTGTCTGCTTTGAGTTTGTAAGCCAAGACAGCCTTAGTAAATAGATATTTCTCAACCAAAATTACTTTCACTATCTTTTTTAATTAAAGTAACTTATACATCAAAATCCCAATCTTCTGTTCGGTGGAAATGCCTAAGACGAAAATCCAAGCCAAATTTTTCTGTCAATTTCATCAACATACAAAAATAACAAAAAGGTATTTTGATATTGAAGTAGTAGCAGTTGATAAATAATATGGTCCCAGAAGACAAACTTAGATAAACAATTTGGTGTGGTACAGTATTGTCTCAAAATAAAGATTTGAAGAATGAGTCATTTAGTTTTAAAAGATTTTTTTTTTTTCCCTAGGGCTATTTACTCAATTCTTCTTAAGTTGCATAAATTTTGCTGGGTCTGTATTCTCTCTTATGCATGTTGTTACCATTTGATTTTTCTTCCTTAAAAGAGTTGCACACCAAGTACTTTCAAGGCTTCTATTTATAAATGTCTTCCTTTCCTGTTCTCTACACCACTTTCCCCCCAGATAGTCTATGGATAAAAGTCTCCACACTGAAGTATTTATTTTTATATTCATATATAATTTTGGGGAGGGTGAACAAAACAGACATGGTTGTCAAAACAGTCTTCTAGGACATATATGGATTTTTTTTCTGATGGTATCAGTAAATATATACAATATAATATCCACGTAATGTCCACAAAATTTTCTCTTATCATAAGTAGTGCCAGTTATTAACTTTCATATGTACTTGATTATTTCAGTTTTTTCATAAGTAACAAGTCTTTTAATTTTCTAGAACAGGCCAACAGGAAAATTACCCTACCCAGCTTCTTTTTCCAGCCTTCTTTATCACATTATCAGAAATTTCTTGGGAGTACAAAATGCAAAAACATTCCAATTGGACCAGCCTTAATGCAATGTCATATTCCCACTATTGCTCACATTGATTTTTGCTACACTTGTCCCTTCCTGACATGGCTTTGTCAATACAGATAAGCTTTGTAGGTATTTGGTATTTTGAGCTGGAGACCAAAGTACTATTTGGCCTAGATCTAATTTTCTTGTGCTAGTTCTCCTTCACATTTCTTTTAACACTAACTTGTCTTCAAATGGCTCAAATTGCTTCTCCGGTAAATTTCCTAGAAAGTATTACTCCTGTTTTCACATCTTGCTCAAGCATCACTCTGAATTACATATTTAAAAAGTTGTTGACAAGGAACATTTTGAACATGTTGTTTTGACTTTGGGTTTGTTTGGGTTTCGGGGTTTTTTTTTTCAGATTCCGACTTTTGAAATTCAAATGAGGCTGCTCCAAACTGAACCTATGAAGTATAGTTCACTAGTTCATTATTTTGTTACATGAGAAAAAACTACATTTTTGACAAACTTAAATTTTAGACACCATCCACATTAAGGAACATATAATTTCATAGAATCATAGAATATATTGAGTTGGAAGGGACCCACAAAGATCATTGACTTGAACTCCTGGTCCTTCACGGTACCATCCCAAGGATCTGCCTGAAAGTGTTCCAGTGCCCAACCACCATCTGCATGAAGAACTTTTCCTAACATCCAACATAAATCTTCCTCAACACAGCTGCCATTCCCTCAGGTCCTGTCACTGGTCACCAGAGAGAAGAGATTAGTATTTGAGATTTGAATATACATTACCTGCATCTCATATATCAGTATGTATTTTCTATGTTGTATGTGGTATTTATCAGTTGTATGTTTATCCACCATTACACATGGAATCATTCTGGTTGAAGTATTTCTACATCCTGAGGATGCATTTGCATTCATCATTTGCATCCACATAACCTGTTTGCCAAGAAAATACTTAAACTGCCAGGAAAATCTGCATTACTCATTAAATATTTTGTATTATATCACCCTTCTTGTTAGGACCAAAATAAATTTAGAAATATATGTAATGTATAAACAAGTTGATCATGTAAGAATTATGATTATGACTATGACTGTGTTATTAGGTCCTCCTGCATGAAGAAAGAGTTATGAACACTTGTTTTAGGTTGTATGGAGATGAACATTAAACAACAATATAATTCTGGGCAACAGTGACAAAGAACAGAAGACCCTCCCTCCCAAGACAACCACAGGTCCATCTAGCCCATGACATCTTGGGAAGAATGTAAGAAAGGGACAAACAGGAAAGAGACTTCCTCTAACCATTTATGGAGATTGTGCTAAAGTGAAGTTGCATAGTTGCTACATAATTACTGCATGATTGCTCAACTAACTTCCTAGATACTCAGGTGATGAGGTAAACCAATGACCCCTTTCATAGGAAGAATAATCATTTGTTAGATGATGTATTCACATTTTGGTCTCAAAAAGATCTGGGGAAAGAGAGATAAATGTCATAAATACATTATACTTTGATTTTCAGAGGGGAAATTACAGTTGAAGAGCTTTCTACTTGAGTTTCTTTCAGATTCCAGAACACGTTTCTCTTCGTTCACTACTGCTTGGCACAGGAGCATGTATAAGAACTGTACATTCTTTATTTATATTTTCCTTTTCTATTTTATGCTGTAGGTAAATCCCTGGACTATCATAGACTCAACATTTTCTCTGCTTTTTATTATCACCTCCTCTTCCAATGACTTTCAAAACTGGTTACACTCCTAATATAAAGAAATTAAGACAACTATTATCCCTTTTTCATATATGTATATGGAACAGTAATCACAGTCATTCACATGAAAAGATAATTATTGTTCCTGCATTCAATCCAATTTTTCTCCACTTTGTCGCACTTATATTCTGCTGACAGTGTTTTAAAATCCTTATAAATCTTCTTCAGTGTTTCCTTTTTGAATAATAATTTCTTCCCCTTCATTAAAAGTCTATTCTGCTTTTATTCTTCTATCTGCACTTACCATGCAGGTATTAGAAGCTTTTTAACTATTGCCACTTGGAACAACATTCCCTTGCTTCTCTGCTTCATCAACTTGCCATCTCATTTTGCATTTCAAAACATATCTTTTCTCCATTGACTCTCTTTATTTTTTATCTTTCTCTAACACTACTCTTCTCTTTAGAGTTATAAATGAACTCTGGAAAAGAGGATATGAGAATCATAAGGTTACAACATGGTAAATGTTCAGAATAATTTGTAACATTATCAACTATCACAGGTTTTGTTTGTTAGTTTTAATTGCCTACATCATTCCAGTGTGCTAACATAAAAGGCAACTGAAGAAAAGCCATGCAGACATCATGGTCTCAGTTCAGTTGCCCATGTATTTCCTAACAAATGTAATTTGAAATGTCCTACATTATCCCACCTGTCTTCCAGCTGCCACTTCAGAAAAGTTTCTGTCTCCACAATCACATGTGCCAACTGTCTCTGAACCTTTTAGAAAACCTCAGATGTGTCAAAAATATTGTGTTCAGGCAGCTGAACCGATTTCTAACTGCCAAAAATCTAAACTGAACTGATTCATAGATGTCTCTGAATGTCCAAAATAGTTCCACAATGGCTAAAATGAGAGTTAAGACCTTTATTTCATGTGAAGATCTTTCAAGGTGAGCTTCTAATTGCATAAATCTGGACTTGGGTCAGAATCATGATGCAGCTTGTACATTTAAGAATTATTTGTAATTTTGGAGAAAAATATCAGAAAAAAATAAGGAACTATGTGAATTAGTCCTAAAGTTACAAGATGACCCATTTTCCAATATTTTAGTTATCTGATGGCCTTTCCAATACCATGATTATGTCCTGCATTTCAGCTGGTGTTATGTCAGGCCACAGGTCTCTTTGTTCTCATTTTTCTGATATAGAGATGTCTCAAGCTAGGGAGCTATTTTGGAATTAATTCCATGTGTCTATTAATCAATTGTTAGGACATTTAGACATCAAATTTAGGAGTCAAATACTGAGGGATAACATCTTTTGAGTTGCTCATGAGAAATATGCTTTTATAGTAGCCTATTACTCTGTCTGAGTAATGAACCATTAGAATTTAGGAGAGTGCTGAGGTAAAGTATTAATGAAAGGTTTTCCTGCTCGGTAGATTTAAAAATAAGTTTCATCTTGGTAGCTGGAAAGGTAGGCTTTCCTTGTTCAAATCCAGGCATTAATGGTAGAGGAAGATATTGGAATGCCTTCTAGAACAAGAAATCACAGAAAACTAAGAAAAGGGCATTAGACTGCAGGAATTTCTGGTGTATGTAAAATATAGAATGAATAACAATTGAAGAATTATACTGACTTTATTTTTTGTTCTTTAATGAGATAAAAAACCAACAACACTGTTTTCCTTTTTAATATGTAGTTATATATTTGAGATTTGGAAGTTTATTTCCTACAGAGAATTTATAAGAAAAAGCTTCCAATATGAAGTTATTTCTTACAGAGAACTCACACTTTGATACATAGACAGCTTATAAAGATTAAATGTTACACTTATGTAAGAAATAATATATTTTTTTAATTTAAAGAGTAATAATTGTATATACATACATTCATATATGTTTTAACTTTTTTTTTCTCTTTTTTTTTTTCTCTAACACTTTGATCCCACATTGGTGCTAATTTTCATTTATAGTATCTCTTAGTTCCACTATTGTGAGTCTTTTTCCTCTTAAAAGTTTTCTCTTCCCAAGTTTACTATCCTTATTATCCCACTGAAGTGTTGCAATCCTTCTGCTAAGGCCTTTTATTCAAAGTGTCTGCTTTTGACATCTTTTTCTCCTGAGTTTGTCCTGTGCTTCTGCTCTTTTCTGATGTACCTCAAATGTTAACATTACACCTAAAAAGAGTGGTTTAATCTTACTTTAAATCTAGGCGAAGAAAACAGGGCATATCTATGGCTAATGGTAGAAAATTATACTGTTATAGGCGATATAGGTGAAATTAATAAAATCCTTGAGATACTAACTTTTCTCTAACTACTGCTATTTTGTTTTTGTCACGGTTGCAGGTCCCTCTTTTAAGCTCTATGATAAGTTATATAAAAATATGAATTGATATAATTTATCAAAATAATATCATGCCCAAATTGAATTTATTTTGTCTGTCATCAAGAAAAAAAATGGTATTTATTTCTTAGAGAAAGTATCAGATATGTATATATAAAGCACTGTCCTACAGTAAGTTTTAAAAAATAGTTTACATACAAGGTCATATACTGTAGTGTTGTGTGGATTTATAAGTGTTAGGATAGCATTTATTGTAAACTGTAATTTTAGCTTATTTGGTTAGAGAGTGAGTAAGCTAGGCCCCCTGTTCTTATCAGAAGTTGATAAAGGTCTCCAAGACAACCCAGGCTTTTGCCCAGATTGGTTCCCCCCACCCTGAGATCATCCCTTTTCCTTCTTTGGCAACTTGTATCCATAAATTACCTCCAAGGTCTAGTGCATGGACGGTGGTTGGTGGACACAACAAAGCCCCCACCCCAATTTAGCTTGATTTGTTCTTGTTGTTGCAATGATGTTGGAATGTATACATGTCTTTATTTTATTGGTTTTGACTTGTACCCACCCCCTTGGAATGGAACTGGTAAAAACCCCCCAGGACTCAGGGTCGAGGCCTTTTCTCGCTCTCTGGGGAAACTCCGAACCTGGGTCCAGGGAACTCCCCTGTGTACCCCAAAATAAAGACCTGCTCCCAAAACCCACGAGAAGCGAAAGAGGTCACTCCTTCTGTTCATGGCCTTACAGCAGAGAAAGATCGGTGCTGCAGATTGACCCACACAAAGGTACTGTTGTGACGCAGCCAGGGCTGCTGGGTGCACAGCCAGAGGGGCTGCACCAGAGAGACAGAGCTGCAAGATACAACAATATACCCTATTTCTGAAACAAAAAACATATTCTTGTGCTACAGATTATGCTATAGCAAAGAAATATTCCCATCATTTTACATGTTCTCTCCTAATTCCTTTATCAGCATTTATCCTCTTAGTCCTTCTTTAGGTAAACTGTAGATTTAGCAGTAAACAGAGTAGAAAATATGATACTAATGCAAAAGCTATTGCTAATGGCATGATTTGCTCCCAGTCTCATTATTTTCTGAATAATAATCACAGCTAATTTAAACTTAATGCACAGGCAATTTCTTCGAACATCCATTCCAACCTCTTCAGAAAGACAATGATGCAAATGCTGAATTAAGGAAGTGAAACACATATTTTCAACCCACTGAGCAAAGATAAAAATTCATTCATGAGATATTGCAGTGCTGATAATGAGAAGTCATTCATTATTCACCAAACATACAAACACTTCATTGTAATTTTAGAATCTTGTTCTATTAAAAGTACATATGCATAGATATCTACACTGGTAAAACAATGATTTTTGTGTACTTGAAACTGCAAGAATTGTGTGAAATATGTACTTGGAAAGAGTCACCATTTGTCTCAAAGTTAAAAAAAAAGAAAATCAGGGATCAAGAAAACTATTAAAAACAGAAATGAATTTTGAATGATCATGTACTAAACTAAATTTAGTTTGTCATAGAAAAATAAATTAGTATTTTAAAGTTTTTCTTTGTGTTATTCTTATTTCTCTCTTTTCAATGGTAAGATTTTAGGATTAAATTTTGGTCATTCTGAATCTTAACATAATAAAAGTCAAGTAGTGATGCTGAATTCTGTAAAACTAGAATTTCACAGCAAGAGTAATTGAGAAATATATGCCGCAAATCAATACAGGAACTACATTTTTTCTTCATTAACTTTTGCTGTAAAGTTTATCTGGAAAAGATATTATGAAAAGTAGGTCTGAATATTCTATCCATTTTATTTGAAAAGGAGTAGATGGTATTAAAATTAGTCCATATGTTTCTGATAAAGAACATTGTGAACAGGGCCAGGAAGCAGGGACTTAGCAGGTAGGATGAAAGAAGAAATATTTATTATGAGGGTGCTGAGACACTGAAAAAATTTGCCCAGAGAATCTGTGAATACTCCATACCTGAAAAGATTCATGATCAGGTTGGACCAGAACTGAGAACTTAACTTAGTGGAAGATGTATCTAACCACAGCAGGAACATTGAAACTAGATGATCTTTAAAAGACCCTTTAACCCAAACTGTTTTATGACAATAGTCTGAATCTATGAAATTATTTGCTGTTTGAAAACAAGGCCAGTTTTCTGCTTCAACTGCTTCCTGACACAGTGCTCACAAGTTAGGTGATCAGGCAATGCCAGACACCTATTCAACAACTGTATGGGAGCGCTGTGGACTAATGAGTGTGGCAACCAGGATGAGCAAACAAAACTTCGGCAGTAAATGCATGAGAAGACATGGAAGAGACCCTAGAGGAGCTGCTCAGACAGCATGGGACTGCTAGAGAGAGACAGTAAAACAAAGTAAATTACATGCAGTAGAGTACAGTTCCTAGCACTAGCTGGACAGTATGTCTCTGCAAATTAGAGAGCTCCTCCCAAATGAGGGTCTTGAGGGGAGACTTTATCTGTTCAGGTTTCTGACTGCAGGAAATGTCTTGTGCTTCTCTTTATGTCTGGGACACCAGCTCCTAAACAGGAACAGACACCTTTCAGAGTTGAACTGACACAGACTAAGAGTAATTTCATGCATTCATTCACACAGTAAATCATAACAGAAATAGTGACATTCTGTCTCATAGGCAACACCTTCAGCTCTTGCATCTGAGATTCATGTTATTACTGAACTACAGACTAGGGGGAAAAAAACCCACATGTATTTATTTATATCACATGCTTTAAATAGAAACAAAATATTAATCATATACTGGTAACACTAAGACATAGACAGTTCTTTCTTGAAAGCAAAGAAAACATTGTTTTGAACTTGGATTTGTAAGTTGCCATCTAATTTTCTTTCATGATCAAAACTACGGTGTGAAATACACAGAAAAAAAATCCTATTAGGTCCATAATTAGTACTTGAATGTGGACTAAAAGCCAATAAAAATAATTATCATTATCCAGGAAGGACTTTGTGTACCCCATCATCAATTTAGTGGTAACACTGGCTCCTAATTACACTGTTTCTTTGCTAATTATAATATAGGTACCTTTATGTCATGCAGTGTTTTATGCAATCTGCTAATAGTTCTTTCATTTATCCTTTGTGATAACTCTGTTTAAGGCCTTTTTTTCTGTTAATTTCCTGTGTATCCAATAAGTAACTCATAAGCGATGTGATTTGATTTTCCTAAGAACTTGCAAGCCAGCGTGCTTTAGGTGCAGGTCACCAAAGTAGACCTGCTGCCAAAATCTAAGCCTAAGGCAGGGCTTATCAAACACTCTCACCCAAACCCCAATGATGATTTTTTTTGTAAATTGAGACTCCAACATATAATCTCTCTTTGTTCTTTGGTTTTTTTTCCTCCCTTACTATCAAGAGGGTGCAGTTTGAGAAGTCCTAATTCCCCCCAAAATTTTAAAAGCAACATAAGTTTTTATGAAAGTTGCCTGCTGCGGCAGAAACTGAACTGACAGTCTGAATCATGGATGACATGATGATCAGACAGTTAAAAGAATTCCCTTCTGTGTGAGAAAAACCCCACAAAAAATAAACAGCAAAATCACATCCAGTGAATGTAAAGAATTCACACGAGTCAATAAGTGACACCAGGGTATCACCTGGTTATTAATTTAATGCCAAATAACAGTGCTCACAGTTTGCATAACCTTTTTCTGATGTTGTTCTAGAAATATTTTGCAAGGATGACCTAAGCATGTTTCTCCTATTTTAATTGTCAATAAAGCCTTTTTTTTCTAATAAAAAATATAAATCAGTCATCCAGTACGCTTCAACGCTGTCAGCATATCCAAGAGTAGCACAGGCAATCCTGAGTGACTCTTGTGTTGGGATGTCAGAACTGCAACCCACAAATCTCTTCATCCATGCCATAGTGTTTGATTATACAAGATCCACTGGTGATAAACCAAAAGCCTTTAGAGCCCATCTAAATCTTAGAACATACCTGCTGCTCTATTTCCCATGTGTTGTTTATCTGCTCTTAGGTTTTCAGTTATTAGGCTAGATCCTTTTCTCTTGGATGTCTGGTAACCTTTCTCTAACTAGGGCAAATTTCAAATCCCATTCAGCATTCTTGACTTGTGATCAGATCAGAAAACTTTGAATATCATATTTTTTAAAATATAAAAGGAAAAATAGAATCTTAGAGTAGTATTATTTGTGTTTGGGATAGGGTATCTCTAGGTTCAAAAGACTGTTTACAAGGCACTTGCAGACATTGTAAAGGGAAAAAAGAACATGTCCCTGCTAAAATACAGCATAAAAACCCCCATAATGTTGGAATTATCAAAATCATATTTTACTTCAGTATGCATATTAGATAATGTTTGTTTTTATAGGTGTTCTGGATTTCTACAAAACCATTAAGATTTGAAACAAACTTTCAAATCCAGCAGAACTAAAACCACACTTTATAAATTTGCATAGTGCTTTATATAAAAAACCATGATAAATATTAACAAAGATAATTTTCTGACTTTCTGACATATAACAGAGCACCTGGAGGGCAGTAATTAAAATGCATTTTCTCCCTGATATTTTAATATTATAAATACTTGAAGAAGCAATTTCTTTTCCTGAAATTCTTCTCAATAACTAGCCATAGGAACAAACAAATAAATAACATGTTGCTGGGATTGCTGAAGTTATGACAGGAAAAAATGCTGGAGTGGTTTAAAATTTATGCTGCAAACATTTGAGTACATTCTCGCATGTGCTCTGTATAAGTGTGTATGTGTTTATTTATTTATAACTTTGTATTATGAGGAGGTTTTTTGGAGTGATTGTGGCCTGTCTCCTGTACTCTAATACTGTGTGAAATGGGTTTTCTTTCCTGCTGTCTGGAACCCCAAGGGCAAAAAAAAAAAAAAAAAAAAAAAAAAAAAAAAAAAAAAAAAAAAAACAAAAACAACACTCTATTTTTNACAAGGGAAAAAAAAAAAAAAAAAAAGTGAAAATAAATGATCAGTGCTTACTTCTAGTCAATAAAGGCAATAAATGCAGGAACTGAACCAGACAGAAAGGAAAAATTACCCTGACTTGCTCTTATGGGACTTCAGAACATATAACCATTCATGAGTACATGTTTCTGAAGGAATTCCATAACAAGACTGCCTTTCACTCTCTTTACTGTAGTAACAGACAGATTTCTGTAACTGAAGGTTAGGAGTATTGGTCATCAACTTCTGCAATGTTCATATGCTTGACACTGACTGGATCCAGTTCAGATGAACAGTTTTGAGGTGGTGAAAAAGACATACTTTGGTAAGAAATTATAAAACTAAAACAAAATCCAGATGTGCCTAAGGCTGAGGTCAAAGAAGAAATTATCATGAGCTCAGCAAAGATGTCAGTGGTGACAACTCAATGTAATCTTTCACTCTCCTCCTAGAAGGAGCCTTCAGCAAAAATTGATAATTGACAATTAATTTTGGGGGAGAGGGGTGGAAGGACAGACACAAGAAAACCAACCAAAAAAGCCCCAAAACCCAAAAAGNAAACAAAAAAAAAAAAAAAAAAAAAAAAAAAAAAAAAAAAAAAAATCAAAAATAAACCAAACAAACCCAAACCAAATCCAAACAGAAAAACCTCATGCACCAGATTTACTAATTTTAATGAGACTTTTCTAAATTAATCAGGTGATATGGATTATTTGACTACTAAATCATTATCCAGACAAAAAAGAGTATATATTCATGTATATGTTGTATTATTTTTTGTTATAAAACTTGTAAATGGAACAGTAGGCATGCCAAGAAGTTAGAATACCAAAGTTAACATTTCATTTTATTCCTCACAAAGACGAGCTTTCATAGAAAATTATTTGTTAAAATGCCTATATATTTTTATAGAGCGGAGTTGGAAGGCATTCAGAATTATGTTTTATTTCTAGTTCAACATTTTCTTTCTGGAAAAAAAGAAAAAAAAAATAACCCCCAGTTTTATCTGTCCTTTATGCAGGCATAGTATTTGTCTTCCTGCTACATAAATGCTGAATTATTTAATGAGCATTTATATATTTAATATGTGTCAACATTTTTTAAAAGTTTAAAGTAAGGAAATGATAAATGTTAACCATTAAATGGATGATATTCATTAATGCAAATATTATTCTAATAATATTTTGAAAGCTTGGATTAAGATTGTTTTTCAGTTTTACAAATGTCAATAACTGTAAATGCTATGTTATTACAAACAAATTTATATGAAATTGTCACTGTTCTATGATAAAATGTTTGAAACATAAATTGCAGTTACCAAGTGGTAGTACTCTCAGTGTAATTAAATAGAAATTAACCTGTGGTGTTCTAATGACCTCTGCCAAAGCAGTTATTTTTTGCATTCATAATTATGTAATTAAAACTACAAGAACTTTAAAAATACTTTTATTTCTATTGTTTGATTTTGCTATTGTTTTAGTTGCCTTTTTTTTGTTTTGTTT
>WEIU01013237.1:22748-81463 GCA_013389925.1 Aegithalos caudatus | reverse complement strand
TGCTCCGTGCATCGCTCACGGGGCGCTGGGGACAGGTGGGCGCTGGACACCGCACACTCGGGAACGTGTGCCGGGGCAGCGCCGGGGTGCCGGGACGTCCAGGGGACAAAGGAATCCTAAAGGGTGACCTCAAGGGGGTCTTCCCGGCGCAGAGCGACTCCGCGGGAGGAGAGACAAGGGGGGGATCCCTGCGGGAGAGGAGCGAGAGTAAGTCCAGGGAAGCACAAAGAGGGAAGGAATGAGAGGGGCGCTGGAGGGGGGACATCCCTGAGGTGGGCAAAATGGAATATTTGGGGGTGCAATTACGTCGGGGGTTAGAGAGGTTTCCTTGTTATAGGACAGGAACCCTAGGGACTATGAACATTATGGAGTTGACCAATGCAGGGACTGCTCCAGGGTGCAGGCTGGAGGTTGGGGTCTTTTAGGGAAAAAAACGCAACATGGAAACAGATCAGTGTGAACTTCGGGGAGATGCGGCTGAGGAGCGGGGAAGGTCCTTTGGGGAGCAGAGAGAAGTGAACGTTCAGATTTGTGTTTAGTGGAGGAGTAAAACCACCCTGAAGGGTAATGGATGCCCCAAAGATATGCAGAGAGGTGATGTGGGAGGCCTGGTGGAAAGGGGGAAGCTGAGGGACTACGGGGGCCCTGCTGGGTGAGGAACCCGTTCCCTATGGCCACGCTTCCAGCAGTCCACCTTGGAGATGAAGTGACCTCTGCCAGCTCCCATCGGGTTCCTGGCCCCCTCAGGCCTCCCTGCTCCGGGAACTGGGTGCAAGGGACAAGAGGAGCGTCTCCCGGGGGCACAGCCTCGGGGACAGGGACATCAACAGGCTCCTGACCTGTTGCTGTGATTGCCGTGGGAGGGAGCGCTCTTCGGGTGCCGATACAGCAGTGCTGCGTTTTATCAATGCCTCCTCTCCCGTGCGATCTTCCCTTTTTTGTGGAATGTTGAGAATTGACAAATCAGCTCTGGAAATAGAAATAGAAACCAGCGCTTTCTCCTTTGTAATCACCCGTCCTTGACTTCTGCTGCCTTGCTGGTTTTGCTCCCCTGGCTATGACTTGGGCTCTTGACCCTGTTTGCATAACTAGTTCAGCAGCACGACTTTGAATTCCCTCCCTTCCCTCTTGAGGCTTTATTTAAAAGTGCTTTGAACCGGGCTGTACCTCTTGGCTTCCCTCTCCGTGAGGATGTGAATGCAGCCAGGTACCTGTGCATGTTGCTCCGGATACCTGTGCACGCTGCTCTGCTTGAGCAGGAGAGCTGGAGAGAGAAGACTAAAGGAAAAACAGCAGCACGGAGAACTTTGCACATTTCAAGCTGCTGCTGTGCACAGCCAGGCTGCAACTGCTGTTTTTCCCACTCCTGTCCCCTCTCCTGTCGCTGCTCCCTTGCCCAGCTGTGAAGGGCTGTGGAGAGCTAGGACTCTGGAGAACAATGCTGATGTGAAATCTTCCTTGATCACAGAATATGAGCGTCAAGGGAATGAATTTTAGACTCTCCAGAAGAAGCCAAGGGCATTTAGATTTAAGGAATTTGGCGCTGGCTTCCAGGCTAATGCTTTTACAAAAAGATGGGGTGGGTGGAGGGCGTTGCAGTGATGGGCTGAGAGGAGATTTTCTGTTAGTGCTTCTTTTTTTTTTTTTTAACAGACTTTTATTCAGGATTATGTGTACTTCACTCAGTATTTTGATTGATTTGATTATCTTTATTCCTTTACAGTGGGTGTGATTTATTTGATTGTATCTCTGTGGGTAATACACACAGACATAAATAACACAGTTTAAGAACCCTATAATGTATGTGGTGCTCTGTAATATCCATAGGGGGTGAATAATAAAAATACTGGCACATCCTTAACCAGCGTGATGTGAAACATGCAGCTGGAATATTCACAGTTGAGCATGTCTTGGCAGAGGAGCTTGGACATCCAAAAGGGTTTGTACTCTTCAGATTACAAAACTTTTAACAGGTTGTTGTAGCCATTAGGAAAAAAATCCCAACCAAACCAAAACAACCAAACCCACAACAAAAACAAAATCCAAATCTGCCAGCTTCACTTGATACTTTTCTCTTCAGACTGTCATCTTTGACCCATGTGCACTGTGCTTGCTAAACATATATAGGGAGCTGAGTTTGCTTTTTGTTTTAAGTAGTGACAGGGAAAGCATTCTGGCACCCAAAAGAGCAGGGACTGGAATTTGCTTTCAAATGCTGATGTTAAGCCAGTTTCAAGAGTGCCCCAAGAGCAAGTTTTTGCCTGCAAAAAGCAGGTGTTGAGGGTTTTTTGGTGTGGTTGGTTTNTTTTTTTTTTTTTTAATGTGGTTAAAGGTATTTACCCTTTTTCCCCTTTCCAGCTTGAAAAGGCTCCTTTGGCTGATTCAGGACTGGAATGCAGAGCTCGTGCTATTCCTAAATTAAGAGGTTGGCAAGTTTTTTTGTCCCTGATGAGAGGCAGAAGGATTGCCCAAATGAAACAAGGAATAAAACTCTGCAAATTCTCCTGCTATGGCTCCAGCATTGTTTAGTCTTCCACTAAGGTCTGTAAAGCCAATCCTGAAATGGTTGTAGGCGGAAAGTAACATAAGCCACCATGTAGCTAAGAAGCAAGGGATGTTGCTCATTGCACAAGAGGCTTTGAGTATTTTGGAGATGTTGGGAATGTTGGAACAAAATAGCAGCAGTCTGTGGAAATCAGTCTGAGAACTTCTACCCTCCCGGAGGAGGTGAGTGCATGAACCCCCATCAGTGGTGGGAGTGAGGTGGAGAGTCAGCATCTACAAGGATCAGGGCCTTTTAGGTAGTTTGGTGCCTCTGGACCATGTTCCATTGCAGTTTGTTTCAGGTCATGGTGTAACAAATTCCCGTACTTCTGACCGGAGCCGCCTGACCTGGGGACAGCGTTGTTACTGTGTGTACAGAGCTCGCAGAGCTCCTGCTGGTATTGAGTGTGATTATTCTCTCAGAAAGATTATCATGGTATTTTGCAGATGGAGTAAATGATCTGCCCAAGGTCCTCCAGGACACAGGGAGCAGAGTGAGGACTGTCTTGTTATTGTGTTAGTCAGTGTCCTGGCAGAAAATGTCTCAGTCCCTGCAGCCACCTTCTATTCAAAACAGGCCTAAGGTGTCTGTATGGATCCTGTGATCTGAGAGGCATTTTATGTACCACTGGGGTCTTTCAACCCCTCCAATCTCAGCCAGAGTGTGGGGATCCTGCCTTCTGCTTTAGCCATGATGAACTGGAATCAGGGGCTTGTGTGGTGATGTCCAGCTCTCAGCTCCCATGTATGTCCTTTACTCTTCTGTTGGGTTCAGCTCTCACCTTATTCAGGCTGGTTCAGGAGATAGTCCTGCTGTAAGCCAGCCCTAGAAAACAAGTGTCAGATCCATGACCTGAACTGGCTCGGGTGTGCAGCAGGGTGCACAGCGGGATGCCAAGTGCTGCTCCCAGGTGAGAACTTATACTAAGAGGTGGAGCAGGGCAGATCTCGATGGTGTCAGCAAATGCCCTAGGTTGTCTTGCCCAAACTATGAGAATAGCTGAAAAACATATTTTCTCCTAATGGAGACAAGATCCTAGGATTAAAACTTGTTCCACTCTGAAAAAATCATTCTTGAGCCAGTATTCAAAGCTGACCATTTACGAGATTTTTTTTTCCCTTTGCCAGTTCAGTTCAATAGTGTTTGTAGTACTATTTTGTTGTTGGGGTACATGTACTGATTTAGTGGGATATATCTCAGTACCCACTGCTAGTTAATGAGTCCTGCTTTGGAATCTCACTTACTAAAACTAATGTGTTTTTTCAGTTTGTGCCAGTGCAAAGTAACGTTTCCAAAGGGAAGGAGAGCTGTGCAAAGAATGTGGTTCCAAGCAAACTTGAAAGGCTGGGGTTGCTTTACTCACCTGACCAGGGTCTCCCCTTTGAAATCCCATGACACGAAAACAGCGTCAAAATAGTTAACTGTTAAAAACACAGCTTGTTTTAGCATCCAACTAAAATCCTTATTTGGGTAGCTCCAAATGCCACACATCCTTCCTTACAGGTCAGATGTCAAAACCTTCATTTCCCCTTGGCAGGCAGCTGCTAAAAGACAGTTTAATGTATTGCTTGAAAACACAGAAGACTCTGAGGTTGGAGGTAGCATAATGTAATTGGAATTTTAACAGCAACTTGAAAACCACGCCAGTAATGCTATGAATGCATTTTTCATCTCTACTGAATTGCCAGGAAGACTTGTGCTTTTCTCCTGCTTTTATAAGGAAATGAAGCATCCTTCATGATCTGCATGTGCATGTGTGTATATTTCCTTCTGCCCCCACAGCTTCTGACCCTGTCAGTCAAGTTGGTGGGTCCAATGCAGCAGTGGATGTCCTGAAAGGACTGTGCTGCTAAAACGTGGGTTAGGAGCAGATGAGAACCAGGCTATGAGTGTCCCCCTGATCTTGTGCTGGAAGCACGTGAGCAAGAGAGAGGTTAGTTATGAGTGCAGCAACCAGGCTTTCATCCTGGCTTGTGCAAGCTTGGGCATTACCACATGCCAGGGAAGCTGACTACTACAACCAAATCCACAGGATGTGTTAATATGTCCATAGCCACTAGAGCGGCTCTGCCCAGGATAAACCGAACATCTGTACAGCTCCTTGCGTTGGAAGAAATTATTAAAAGGCAAATGCAATTAGTAACAGCTGTAGGGATGATAGGTGAATGAGAAAACCACACAGCTCCTCTGTCCTCATTGCCTCTGGGGCTTTGCCAGTAGGTGGACCAGGTCATCATGCTTGTCTGCAGCAGCTGTGTTTCGTCAAGAGCTAACGTGGTTATCTTTTAGGTATTGAGACAGTAAATAACACCTTTGTGAAGAAGCTTCTTGAAAATAATGCTACCCCTGCCACAGTCCCACCAGAGTTTGCCGTGGTGAGAGTGCTGCTGGTGTGAAAATGCTGGTTTGGAAGGGAGAGGGAAGCCTGGGAAGATTTCAAGGCTCTGACCCAAAGCAGAAATGTGTTTTCATGCTGTCCCTTGGCAAATGATCTGTTTCCTCCTTGCCCTTTGCAGTTGTTTCCTTTCCTCTGGATTTCAGGCTTATAGTCACTGAGTATGGTATTTGTCAAGGGAACACCAAGAAGCCCCGTCTGTGAGAAAGTGCATGTCGTTTGTTTTATCCACATCCAGGAATTGAGCTGAGATAAACAATTCAGGAGGCAAAACAGTGAAAACTGGAATGTGAGAGGTGTCTTTGTGTGTGGCTCTGTACACGACCTGGCTGCGGTATCATCTGGGTCTAATTTATCTGCCCAATGGGCAGCTTTTGCTGTTATCCACAAACATAACTGGATTTGTGAAGGCAGGGTTTCATCCCAGCAGCCAGCAACATTCCTGTACCTGCTTTTCCTGGTGATGTGTTCTGAGCTATGGAGCTAGGAGAAACAGTAGTTTCCTTGGTGGATTTTTTTGCCTTTCTATTTGAATTGGACAATTCTAAGCTTTCATGAGCATTCTCTGCCTTTCCTGCTGGGACTCCTTCAGGGAGGATCTTTTGCTCTAAGCAGACAGAGTAAGAGGAAGGCCAAGGTAGAATGTAAAAATGCTGTATAAAGCATTTGTTACAGAAGGAAAGGTGAGCTTCGTGGTGTACTGAGTCTTCAGGCATAAGAATTCCTGTTTTCTTTCCTTGAGTTGGGGTGAGATATGTAACTGTGATCAAGTGTCTGCTCAGCAGACCCTTTGTCTGTTAGAGATGCAAATCCATTGCAATTGCTTGCACTTCCACTATCAGTTCCACCCATCTTCATCCAAGCTCTCCCTTGGGGAGGTGCTGCTGGAATCAGTACCCCTATGACACTGTCCTTTAGCAGCATGTACTGAACACATTGTGCTTGGCTTTCCAACTTGTCCTCTCTGAGGACATCTGCCAAAAGGGGCAGGTTTGTCCTGGGGCCTGCATCAGTGCCTGGTGTCTTCCCGTGGGAGGGAGCCGT
Organism: Aegithalos caudatus; assembly: GCA_013389925.1. Taxonomy (NCBI): domain Eukaryota; kingdom Metazoa; phylum Chordata; class Aves; order Passeriformes; family Aegithalidae; genus Aegithalos; species Aegithalos caudatus. The sequence continues at coordinate 75,479 of WEIU01013237.1, read as the reverse complement.
AGTAGCTATGTGCACCAACGTGGTGCCTCATGGGTGCTGAGTGTGCTGTGGGACTGGGAGGCTGACCATGGTGCGTGCTCCTGCCGTGGACTTGTGAGAGAAGGAAAAATCCTTGCTAGTGGTTCTGACACCTTGTGCAGATTCCAACTTGTAGCTGGTATTGTGGCAGCCGTGTGCCACTTTCTTCCCTGTGCACATTCTCATGCTCTGTCATTCAGGTCTTGGTCTTTGTTAGGACCCGCAGAGCCATGATAAGAAGCTTACCCAACCGAATCTTCACTTTTCTGGAAGGATGAGTTTTCTGCCAATTTATCAGATTTCAAATCTAGTCTTATTATTCTTTCCACTAAGATAAACTACCTTCAGTAGACCAAGTCCGACTGAAACATCTCTGCCTGCTTTCAGCAGTCACTGCTGCCAGCAAGCTGAAAGGTGTTTCTCACTCACAAACTGGCCAAGTTTGTGACCTCATTAATGGTTGAGTTGATACCTAATTACAAGAACACGTGATGGCTATCCTAGGCAAAGGCTAAGGAGAAAAGGGTTAGTGCTCAGTTATCAGAGCTTTGCTGCAGCCCAGCATTTGACAGCTCATTGTAATTGCATTATTGATTGATTTTTGCTCAGTGTTTTGCCAGACATGTCATTTAGTGAGATACCAGTAGGAAGATGAAGTCTCTTGCTGAATCAGTTTATGGCAGAAACAAATTGTTTAAGAAAGGAAAGGATCAGGAATTACATGCCTTTGTTATGGACTGAAATACTGGGAGACATCAGGTCACTTTTATAAGGCTTGAACTGTCCTCTGACATTGCAGCTTTTATTCTGAAGAGAGCTGCACTGTGCCTCTTGGCTGGTAAGGGAACAAGTTCACTGCCTGGTGCTCTCTGTAGTCAAAGATCCCATTAATTCTGCCGGCTGCAAGGAACGATTTCTTGGTATTTCATTCTGGACTGTAATTGAGAGTGACACAAAGCACTGGTGGGAATTGGACTGTGTAGAAATCCCTGCTTTTTCTTACAGTTTTCTGCAGATAAACCAGCTCAGGTGGGATGAGGGTATTTCTAATGCTCTGCCCTTGAAATTTATAATATTTTCAACACCTTACTGGCTGGAGGCAATTTTAGAGAGGTGTCTTTGTGCCTCCTTGCAGCTTGTCCGTGTGATGCAGGATGTCTACAACATTGACACAGTGCACTGCACTCACATGACAACATGTGCAGGATTACATATCCTGTAATATCATGAAAATTCATAAAGCTTTGCCCAGTATTTTTGCTCCATACTGCAGCAAAATTTCCCAGTATGATGTTGCTGATCAGACTTCAGCCAGAAGTCTGGTCTCAGCTATCCTGGCTAGTTGTAGAAGACTTAAAGTCCAAGCTAATGAATTTCTCTTGGCTTGGTGAGGAGATTGAAACCTTCCTTCCCTTGTTTTTTCCTTGCTGTTCTTTAACTAGAAAAGGGTGAGCATCTGACATCCATTTCTTCAGGCGTGCTTGTGGCTCAGTCTGAGGTGACTGGTGAGTTGTTGAAAGTGTTTTTGTAGCTTGGGGTGTCCTTTAAGACCTTTCTGGTACCTTCGAAGATCAGGTATGTGTCCTTAGTGTGACCAGGCTCTTGTATGGAGTAGGGAGTGCCCTTTACTAAAGAATTCCCACATTTTATTCTGGTGAAACTGGACAAAATCTNTTTTTTTTTTTTTTTGTATGTGGAAAGTTGTGTTGGGTCCTTTTCTGTTTGAGCCCAGGAGGCTTTGTCTGCAGTGCTCAGCATGCCGTTTGACTGCAGAGTGAGCCGGGGAGAACGCTTCTCTCCCATTGAGAGAAGAGCTGGAGCTCCCTCCAGCTCTTCCAAAACAAGCAGAAATGGGGAGAAAAACTCAGGTTTAGTGAAGAGGAGTGGCACGAAGAGGAGAAGCAGGATGAGTGGCTGGCACAAAGCTCCATCCTCCCACTGTTGCAGCCCAGAGCTGGTGCTGGGGCTCTTCCCCCTAGCCCCGGCTGCGACTGTAGCTACCGAGGGTGTGGGCAATCCAGGAGGGCTGGCTCAGAGGCTCCCCAGGGTGCCTGGATTGTGTCCTCTGGGACCTGGCTGCTGGGCTGCTTTAGTGTGAAGGCTGGAGCCACCATGGTGTTTCTGTTTGCAGTGAAGCTGACCCAACAGTCCTGGGACTTTCCTTGGCTGTTTTTAGTTCCTCCTCATCTTCCTTACTCACTCTGCAGTGCTTGTGCTAAAAACACATTCCAGTTGTATTGGTGAATCATACCTTGCTACTTGGGGATACTGCTCAGGGGTGCTGCAATCCACCCTGCCCTCTGTAGCTGCTTTGCTATTCTAGCTTTGGAGCTGAACAATTGTGAGGAAAATGCTGAGTGATGGCACAACGAGTCTTAACACTACTTTCTGAATGTTGGAAGAACTGTTCCAGAATCTGTCCCAGGCTCTGAAAAGGCATCTCTTAGTCCATGTCATCAAGGACAATATTCCTTTTCTGGAATCTTTTCTCTCTGCACTACTGGGCTCCAACAATCATTCTTCTAGCATAGTACCCACCACTAAGTGCCGTGATTTTGATATGGTCTGTTACGTGTAGAGGCCACTTTCTTTTTGTCTGAACTTCATCTGAGCTTGATAAATAGAATGACATTGAAACCACTGCTGGACCATCTTGATCTGACTGTGGTGTGAATGAACAAGTAAATAATCTGCCAAGGTGGAAACTGGGATGAGGAGGCCTAGAGCAAGGGCTGGCCATGGTAGGGTGCCTCTTCTTTTGGCCATAGTGAACAGCACTGCTTCCATGGCTTCTGTAGGGGTGGTTTGAGCAGGATTTTGTTTAGGCTGAAATCCAGGTGTTACAGACCATTACAGAGATCATTTGGAGCAGAAGATGTAGTTTTCTAGTGGTGTTTAGGGAATATTGCCACTTCTGGGACTGAATGCTGAGTCATCAGTACAGGTACTAATTAGAGGCTAACCCACCAATCCATCACAGAATTTAAAGAGCACTCTCTGGATCTGGGAGAGAAAGGTGAGGCTTTGGCAAAATGGTGCCTTCTTACAAGTCAGCTCCCTGTGGAAATTCTGAGTCATTTTGTTGTTGTTGATTTTAGTAACCAAAATCAGGGTATTCTCTCCATTTTTTCCTTGCCAGACCCCTGTCACCCCAAGCTTTCAGATTCTTTTAATTCTTGTGCTTTATTGAGGGATTTTGGTTGATTAGATTCTTGCCTGGAATTTCTCTGCAGAGGAGCCCAGTGCCTGCAGATGGGACCTGTAAAGCTCAGCTTCCTCGCACACCCAGCTGGGTGCTGGGAATACTTCTGATATCTTCAGGATAAACTTGGTACCCTGTTCCTTTCAGGGCACCTGTTGCTGGGAGCACGGTCAAGACTGGGCAGGTGGAAAGCAGCTGGTCTACAGAGCTTTGAAGAAAGCCAAAATGCCTGGGCTGACTTTGGAGGTCTAGGAAGGTCTGGACCTCTCTGCACATAACTGAGGCACGGTTGGTCTGTGGGCTCAGGGAGGAATTTGGCATGGAGCCCTGTGAAGCAACTATCTTGTCTAGTAAAACTCGGGCTGTGGGAGTCGGTGTGAGGAAATAACAACATCCACTTTGGTTTCTGCAGGCTCTGTCCCGGGGGCTGGTTGGGTGTTGCAGAAGGCCACAGGAATCCTGCCTGTGACCACAGCCAGATTAATGGGCACTTGGGCAGCTTTTCAGAAGTGAGGAATTTGTCCACTTTCACAATAGTGGCAAGAAATTCCACATGAATTAATTAGTTTTATTACAGGACTTGTCCTTCCTGCTCCTCTAGGGCTGCCTGAAACACTGAACTCATTACATGAAGAAATGGAAACAGTACTAAAAATAAGAACTGGTATTCCAAGCCTTTGTGAGGAAACACACAGAGTATATTGACATCCTCTACCAGATGTGCTTCCCAAGCTGTGGCTTTTGGCCAGATGAGATCTAAACCCGAGTTTTAGATCAGTTGCAGCCACTTAAATGCTCAGCCTGCTCCACGATGCAATCTTCTCTCAGCCTCTTATTCCCTGCTCAGTTTAGACTGTTCATCTAAGCTTTGTAATTACTCCCAGAATTTCAGTTTGATGCAGTGTTCAGATCTGACCCTTGGATGTTGAACAGTGAAGGCTGCACACTTTCATCCTCCTCTCCCCATTAGAATGGGTTTCCTACCTTGCAAGGACACTGTTGGCATTTATGGTAGTGAAGTGCTTGGAAACACCCCTGTGAAAGGGTGCTGTGCACTTGAGTTATGATGGCATGGGACTCTGGAAATGTTTGATTGAGTGTGGTCAGAGTAATGTTAGACTGAGTAAATATTTTGAGAGCCTAGAGCTGATAACTTTCCCTTGCTTATGTTTGTGGGGGGTCAGCCTGCAGAAATTTACCACCTCTCACATGGCTTTTATACAAATGTTGTCCGTGGACTCAGTGTGCTTTTATTTTAATCCCTTTTTAGAAGTGCTGATGTTGTCTTGAGATTTTCCCTGCTGGTAAGGGCAGGTATACCACTTGCTGGTCATTCCAGTGTTTGCTTTATGAACATTGCTTCAGACATTTGTGGTTGGACAGAGGTTCTTATTTTGAGTCTTGAGTCCTCCTTTCTGCTCAGCCCCACCTTTGTGACCCAGGCTTGACTTGCCTTTTTTTTTTTTTGGATGAAGTGAGTCTGACATGAAGAAGCTGACCAGTGAGGAGGTAAAGTTCCTGCAGATGCCACGGCACAGAGTGGTTTGGTTGCTGCTCAGCCCTCTTGAGAATTGTGACCCTCATCCTCAGCAATGGCCAAATGAGCTAACAAGGGCTAAAACACAGAATTTCCAGCATTAACAAAATGTGCCCTGTACAAAGAGTAAAAAATGAAAATGCAGATAGAGATTCTTCTAATCTCAGATGGTTAGAAAGCTTCTGTTGTTCTAGTAGTGTTTGTTGTGGATTTCAGTCGATGCTTTCTTCCATTTTTCTGTTTATGTTTTTTAATCATGCTGGTTTCAAGGGTTTGATACCTTACTCCTGGCCATTAGGCTGATCCTGCACATGCTGAAACTGATCTTTGCAAATTGAGACCACACTGAAAGTGCTTGGGCAGTGCAGACACAACGGGGCAGTAGGTGAACCTGGCCGAATGTCTGTCACACCCGTAATCTGGCCTTAGGTGACAGCCAGCAGTGCAGAAATTGGGAATTTATGAAAAGAGTATGGAGTGAGGCTTGAGAGGTGGGAACGGTGCTATGGAAACCCATCATGCTGCTGATACCGCTCAGCCCACGATTCCAGGGATTTCCAAAGCACAGCCTGGTCTGGCTGCTCACAGAGGTATGTGTCTTCTTTATTTGGTGAGCTGCCCTGACTTCCAGCAGTGGGGCCTCAAGTGCTGGGAGGGGCAAACAAACCCACAGTGATGTGTGGGTACATCAGTCCTGTGTCTTGAGGCTTCAGCTGTGGCGAGAAGGGAGGCCCCATCACTTGGGCTGTGCCCAGTGGAAGCACAGCCCTGCCCAGATCTGTTTTTATCCTTGGTTACGGGCTGTGCGAGGAGGGTTGAGCCTCGGGCTTGGTGTAGTCAGCTGCATCCTGTCCGCTGGAGCTGATCTGCCCTAGCAGAACTAAAATGTCTCAGCTGACCTAAAAAACTGCTTGCAACTGAAATGCAGCGGCCCCCATAAATATTTAACTGAGTCTTGTGTTTTGCTGTCCATTTTTTTCCAGTTCTTCTCTTTTGCTTTTCCCTGCCTATGTGTGGATAGTCAAGTGAATGCATATCCCCTCCATGGCATCCTGTGATGAAATGGCATTTTTGGCAGTCAAATTATGCATCTTGCTTGTCTTCCATTGTCATCATATTCGAGACTGATATCAAGTTCAGAGTTGAGTGGTGTGAATGCTATTGTGGGAATGTTTATGGGGCTTCCCACTGCCCTACCAATGACATCCTGACAACCTGTGTGCAGCCTGCATTAAGATTTTGCAACTCTGCTGCTGAAGCAGTGGACTCCCATCGGATGAGGGAAGTGACCAAAATTTTGCCCAAGAAAGAGCTGTGGGTGGATGGGACTTTTTAAGTTGTGTGGCAGAAAGAGCCTGCAGTGCAAGGCTGTAATTAGTGCAGTCAGACAGTGACAAAGGTATCTCTGTGAGCAGCTGGCACACTGGGCTGAGCTTTGGAAATCCCTGAAATCGTGACCTGAGCTGAGCTGGGCTGACTGCCTGACACCAGTACCTGGGGCTTGTGCAAGGTGTGCAGCCTGCCCTGTACTGGAGTAACCCCAGCTGGGCTGCTCTCCTTTCTCCAACTGTGGAAGCATGCATGATGCCAGGAGGACACATAGCCATAGCCTGGTAGGGACTAGGACAACACAGATCAGGCTGCTCCTGTGGTGAAGTTAGGCTGGGGGTGCTTCAAAGACATCAGATAGGGTCACCCATCATCGCAGCTCAACCTGGAGCAAATGTGAGTTCTCCACTGTGGCAGTGGGCAATGGCTGCATTTCAGAGCTGGAGAGGTGGTGTTGGTTCCCCTCGGTTTGAGCCCAGCACAGAAGCTGATGCAGGCAGTGCTGCCATCCTCTCCTGGCTGATGTCCTGGAGAGACTGGAGCTCTGCTGCTCTCAGCTGGGGACAGACCCTGAGCAGCCTTGGTCCACAATTGCAGGTTTGCCCTTTTCCCAGACAGACAGAAGCATCTGTTAAGGCAGCTAAGGCACAGGGTGAGTGAGACTGATCTCCCCAAAACTGCTTCTGTTTCCCAAGGACCTAAAGTGGGGCCACAGGAGTGGGATTAGACACCGGAGTTTGAGCACACATATGTTGCGATGCTGCCTGGAGGGTGCTTCTGTCCAGGGGCTTTCCTGTGGAGAGACATAGCCGGGAAGCAGAAATAGCAAGTGACTAAATGTCACGGTTACATTCCTGCCATCTGAAAAGAATTCCCTATTTTCTTTTGGCTGCAAAAATTAACTTCCCTTTTCTCTTTCCCAAGTGGGTGAGCTGGCTCCCGGTGGCTGTGCCCTCGTGGCGGATGCACAGGACGGTCCAGGTCAGACTGAAAGGAAAACTCTCCTACTGGGGGCTTTTCACTGTTGTGTTCCTTTCTAAAGAAAATGTGCAGGGCTTTTCTTGGCCCTTGTGAAGGCCAAGATGCAGGTCTGTAGCTGGAATAGGATAAGACTGGCCTCATTTGGGAGCTCTTCTGGGTTTTGAGCTGCTTGCTTCCCTCCTGCATCCCGCTGAGCTGTGTGGGGTGGGGGGTGGTGGCTGGCATCCGGCTTTTTGTTATTCATGTAATTAATCTCATTCCTCCCCGACTGTGGTTCTGCAGCCCCCAGGCACAGAATGGCTGTTTGGCCTCTGCTGCACAGTAAAAGCTGCACCTGGGAGTCAAGGAAACTGAGGCAGGTACAACTGAGTGTGTTGTTCTTGAGCGTGCTTATCCTTTGGTCCTGGAAAGTTCAGTAAAGGGACTGTACCTTAGGACAGTTAAGTTCCTTAGACTTAACAGCTTGCTAGTTGCTCCAGTGATGAGCTCTACTAAAATGATGACGGTGCCACATGTTGCCTAGTTTGAGAATGCCAGGGTGGGGAAAACACTGAAAAAGCTCCAATGCAAAATTCCCTGGGATTTTTTAAAATGTCTTTTAATATTCTTTGCAATAGCAGAAGTCTGGATTTTTGTGTGATGAGAGCCTGATTCGTGTAAGGAATGACTCAGCACCTGCTCCACCTGGGACTAGGCAAGAGCTTGGTCCTTTGACTTGCAAAAGGCTTTTGTGGGCCCTCTGGGATCCTCTCAGTGCCAAGAAGAAAATATGCATCATTATACCCATGCTGACCATGTGCATTCAGGGCAGCATGCTCATCCCAGTCTCTCTTGCCCTCTTTCTTCACTGCTTTTTTTTCTCCTCTAGAACCCTGTGCTTTTTCCCCATTGCATTTTTTTTTTTTCTGGTCAACAAGTTTATTATTTTCCTGCTATAAGGTGCTGTGCTTTCTTTCTCTTGTGTTCTTGCTGCGCTTCTGCCAGCCTCATCTTCTCTCCCCATGCTTGGTCTCATATTTACTTTGCATATTTTCAGCAGGTTGCTAGCAGGATTATTGTGACCTGTCTGGCTCAGTGAAGACCTGCTGAAACCTGTCATTCATTGATCCAGCGAGAAGAGCTGTCAAGGAGTGCTCCTGCCAGGTTGGGAGGGTCAGGGCAGAGCTCTGCACAAGCATGTCTGGGAGCTGTGGAGGTGACACTCTGGGTTTGGAGTATGATGGAAGCCATGTGTTGGTTCCTGCTTGGGACTGATCCTTTTGGTTTGGCTGCCAAACCATTTGGAAAAAAAAGGCAAAACGAAGGTTTTATTCTGGTAACTCTGAAATATTGACTTTTCTCCTTGGAAGGACAAAGGAACCTCAAAACAAGCTTGTGAAGATATTTAGGGAGACCAGCAGCTAGAGAAGTTCACCACTTGAGAATCTTTAAAGAAAGTAAAGGGAATGAACATCCACACTGTCAAAAGCAATGCCAAGGAACATGCCACCAGTGACCCATGATGTGTGAAAAGTCACCCCAAACTCCTCCTATTCCTAAGAGGTGAACTCAGGCTGTCTGGGCTCCCACACTGTAACACATGGATTTTGCAAACCGCTGATATTTCAGTTGGCATGAGGAGTTGGTGGTGTTTAGGGAGAGCCTGGAGGAGCACAGTGATCCCTCTGGGCTCCTTGAACCTCCTGAGCAGCATCCGCAGGAGCCAGTGGGATCTCCTGTTCAGTGTGTGTGGAAAGTCCCAAATGGCCAGGCTCTTGGTGGCGTGTGTTGTCACTGCTCTTCCAGTTCTTGCTGAAATTGAACCCAGTTGAATTGGGCCATAAACGTACCTCCTTGGTGGAGCTGCTGGCACACAGGCTCCCTCCACCCAACTGGCCCCAGAACTAACCACAATCTTCTATTTCTTTTCCTTCTAAAAGGACGAAAAAAAGCCTTGGGTTTGACCATAAGCCAGCCTTTTTGATTTGATTGCTGTTACTGCTGTGATTAAACCCAAACAAAACCAAAACCTGGAATGTTTTCTGTATGTCCAGTTTTAGTTCTTTTTTTTTCCAGGTCATCAGCCAAAACAAACAGCCCCAAACAGACCCCAGGTGTTTGCACTGTCCTGCTTTTCATGAAAATGCACAGTTCCTTTATAAAAATGTGTGCAAGAATTTGGGGTTTTCCTACTCGCTCTCTTTCTTAATGGCATTCTGAGAGAGATCCTCTTCTCTGTTACAGCTGTACTGAGATGTTTTCATCCTGGCACTCTCTCTCCAAGGCGAGGCAAGGAGAAGCCATCAAGAAGCTGTGGAAAGAGCAGTGTGACTGAGAACCAAAGTGGACTTTGCAGCAGAGTCCCCCAGTGAAGTTTTCCTGGGGGTGGTATCGGCCCTCTGGATGGGTTAAATGCCACCATCTGTAGCCACCCTCTTTCTCCCCTCCTGCATACTGAACAGGGCTTTCCTGGAAGCCCATCCCAAACCTGGGCTGGTGGCTTATAAAGTAGTGCCAATCCAGTGCCTGGACCGCACTTGGACCAGTGCCCATCCACTTTCCAGAGGGTGGGGGGGCCAAGTCCACAAGGAAGGTTTTCCCAGGTTTCAGTGTGTCGAGTGACCATTGTGGCAGGTGGGCTGAGACATATGTGGACTTTTATGTCTTGGCTCTTTTTCTGCAATTACCTGAGGTGCTGTCTGTCATCTCAGCATGTAATTCCTCTCTGCTTTGCATCGTAATTCCAGCCGGTGCAAATCGCCCTCCTCCTCCGCTGATATCCGTTCTCTGACTTAGCATTTCTGCTGCCCCTGAGTTCTGGCCTTCCCCCTTTGGGGGCTGGCACCCACCAGACCCAGCTGATAATGTGGCCCTTTGTGCCGGAGCTGCTTGCAGGAGCTGGGGAGCTTTGCCTTCCCTGCTGCGAGCCTTTTTGGCTGGAGAACGTGTGCCCTTTCCTGGTGGGGAGGGATTTAGGGGTGAGGGGGAGGTGAGAGCGCTCCTTGTGCTGGAAGAAAAATGATGAATGACTCTCTTGTGCTTCTGAACAAAACCAGGAAATGGGGGGGGGGGGGGGGGTAAGCAAAAAAAAGAGGAAATGAGAAACAGTAAAGAGGCCTCCCCCGCCTTCATATAAGCAATCACTCCACAGCATCTGGAGCCCAGTAAAAGGGCCGTTCCCAGGAGACCTCACACTCAGCCACACAGATCTCCTTTATTGCAGGCTCCTGGGGATTGCACCCCCACCCACCTCCCCTTTGCTGGCCCTGCACCCCAAACCAGCCTAACAAGGGGAAACCAAAGCTCAGTTTCCCTGGCCATGAGTGCCAGAGATGGTCGTGTGTGGCTCAGCTGGCAGGGCATGGCCTGGGGCCATTCCACGGATGTGGCTGCGATGCTGCCGAAGCGGCCGGAGCACCTGCACACTGTTTGTGCTGGCATGCTGCCTGGCAGCACCAGGGCACAGACAACTGGGATACTCCTATCTGGTGTGAGATCTGCTGGAGTGGGGTCATCTCTCCTGCTCTCTCCCCCAAAACTGTTTTGGATGCATAAGATGCAGTAGGGATGAGCAGAGTGGGTCACTAGCCACTGTGATATCTGGTTTTAAGCACCCTCCTTTGTTATTTGTTAAAAAATGTATCTGGCAGGAACCTTAATAGGTTAAGCTCTTTCTTACTTAACCTTGCTGGCGTTACTTGTTTCGCCATTGGGGAAGGGGCTTGTTGGAAGTAGGAAAACTGTTCCTGAGTGCAGCTTTAAAATCATAATGCAGGTTTCAGAAACAGAGACCCATAGAGGGGAGTGGTTCCCACCCATTTTCAGATGGAGGTGATCACTGAGCATCTTTATCATCCCAGCCAAAACACTGGGTAGTCCAAAACACCGGTAAGTCAGTTAGCTGTTGTCCTCCTGTCTGGAGATGGGGGGTGTTTCTGATGTGGCATTTGGGTCTTGCTTGGGAATTTTTGGTGTTCATGGCTCTGTAGCAGAATTTTTTTGTCACATAGGTGATGCAGACACTGGGAAACCTCTGTGGTGATAGATGTTTTTGTTTCTTATATCCAGAGATTATACTTCCACTCAGGCTTTAGCTCAGTACTTGTTCACCTGCTTGTGTGACCCCATTTTCATTCATACAAATCTGGAGGATTGAGTGCATTATCTGAAAAATACATTCTCTCTTTTTGTGGGCATAGGAAGAGAAAATTTTCTGTTGTGAGAAGTTAAATCACCACTTTGGATATTTGCAGCTGTTCTTGAAATCCCCTCTCATCCACTTATCAGCAGAAGGGAATCCTTATCCTGTTTCAGAAATGCAGTGTCTTCGACAGGTATCTCTGCTTGGCATGCTCCCAAAGGAGCTTCTTCTTGAGGGGCTGAGGAGAGGAAAGGCAGAGATTGCACGGACACCCCACTGTTTTGTGGAGAGACAGGAAATCAGGTTACATCCCTGCAAAATAGCATCTTCAGGTTTTCCCTAGCTAGTTAATGGTGAGATTGGTGGCAGTGCTGTGGATTTGGGCTATTCCCCTGGGACAGCCTCCCTGTAAATTGGCTGGACTCATGAGGAAAAGCAGTGTTACTCTTGAGTTTAAAGCAGCTCCTGGGGTTGCTCAGCATCTGGAGAGGTTTGCTGAAAGGAGTAGGACTGTAAAAATCCTCAGCTCTTCTTCCTAAAATCCACAGGGCAGTACCTTCCTGAACTTGCTCAACCTTCACCCTCGTGTCCTGGGTTTTGGGTGCTTGAAGAGGCATGTGAGAAGCCAGGCAGGCTTCTGCTCTTTGCACGGCCTGAACCCTGGGGTTAGCTTTGGAGTGATCCCTGAATTGCACAAATTTGGAGGCAGTGCACTGTAAGCCTTGCCTGCAAGGTCAGAGCTGTGCTGCTGTGGGCTTAGCTGGAGAGCAAGAGTGTGTGTGCAGGTAGCAAGGATAGATTTTGTGTTTGTGCCACAGAATGGTCAGGGGCTGGGCTGGGAGCTGGTTATTTTTTATTTAGCAGTTACATGACTAGTCCTTAAAGGAGGGCAGCTTATGATTCACCCTGTGCCTCCTTTTGCTGGCTGCCCCTGTGCGAGGGGGGACCTTGTGCTCTCATTAGTGCAAACCAGCAGCATTTGAGCCTGGTAAATTTACTTTCTGTGGAAGTTACTTTGTTGGAAACCCTGGGTCAGTTGACTGGGTGACTCCTGAGTTTTGGTCCTGAGCCCTTCAAAGTTAGATGGGCCCACACAGAGGGAGAGAAATCTTTGGAATTGTCTTCCATGGGAAAAGCTCCTGGGGGAAGTCTGACTCCTCTGGGGTTTCCATAACACCATGCTGAGGTGTCTGCATGTCCTAATGTCTTACTAATTTGCCAGTGATGATTTTTTTGAGTTATTGTAAACAGGCACATTGTGCAACTAATGGGCTTTTTATTGGTGGTAAACAAGCCGAGCTAGACAGGAATGCTGCCGAGGCTGGACTGGCAGGCTTGCCTCTGAGTGCTGTAGAAATAACTTGTTTGGTTTTTTGTTTTTTATTTTTTGGGTTGTTTTTTTTTTTTTTTCCTTAAAGAGGGAGACAACCTGTGGCTCTCCTGCAGCCTGATGCTCCTACCAGCTTCCCCATGGAAGCAGTGGCAGAGCAGTGGAGGTGCATGCTGTGCACCTCAGTGGCCTGATTTTTGGATCTAAAGCTGCTTTCTGCATTGGTTTAAGGGACTGCAACCTTTGGTGGGTAGGCAGTGGCTTTGCCCACACACCATAGTTGGGTGGTGCAGGGCCCAATCCTGTCCTGGCCCAGAGAGCAGCTTCCTGCCAGGCAGTGCCTGGGATGCTCGGGGCTGAATGCATGGAGCTGGTGGGTCTTCATTGGGATTCTGGAAAACACCCTGTCTCTTACTACACCTCCTGCTTGATGAGGTCAAAACTGTGGGCACAGAGCATTTCCTCACTCCTGGAGGGGGGTGAGGGAGGTCAGGCTGGAAACAACTGCAGTCTGGGAATGCAGGTAGTGCCACAAGGCGTGTGGGCAGTGGTGGTGCCCGGCAGAGCCTGGCAGCGCTCACTGTGCCGGGGCTCTGTGACTCCACCGAGTCTCTGTCCCCACAGCGTGTGTGCCACCACCCTCCAGGATAACCTCAAGTGAAAAGTATCAGACTTCAGTGGCCAAGAAAAGAGTGCTGACCTATTTTGGACACTTATTTATATTCAAGTTGCTTCTCTCTGTCTCTGTGAAAAAAGCTGTTGTGACTCCAATACTTTTTAAAAGTTTTTCCCCTCCCTTAGCTTTTGTTTGTAACAGGATATGATCTAGGACTAACATCTATATTTTCCAGTAGCCAGAATAAATGTCTTATTATCTTTTATTTTTCTAGCTGAAACAACACTTTACAGAGCAAAGTCAGTGTTTAATATAGCTAAGCATTTAGTTGCATTTTAGTCTCAATTTTTAGTCTCAATTTTTACAGGTTTTCCTTTTATTAAAAGTCTTTACTACAATTCACATTTTTCAGACCAAAATGGAAAAATGTTGGAAGTATGTCACTGCTGTTTCTGATTGTGAGTAACAAAAAGTTTTCTAATGTAAGGTGACAAAAATTATGGAAAACTGTTTGGTTTTTTTGTTGTTGTTGTTTTTTTGGTGGTTTTTTTTTTTTTTTTTTTTTTTTTTTGTTAGTTTCCTTCTGTCACTTACTGGCTGTATCAATTTGCTGGAATCTTGATCTTCTGAAAGACCTTACTGATGAAAATCTTTAGGGTTTTTTGTTTGTTTGTTTTTGTGGTTTTTGTTTGTTTTTATTTTTTGACAGTTGTTAGCTAACTTTGTGTGCTGCACTTCACAGTTATTACTTATGCTTTTTAATATTGAAAATGTAGTTTCTCTGGCAAAATTCTACCATTAGAATGATTTAAATCTGAACAGTTTGGTCAGGTTAGCTGTGTGCACTAACCCTGGGTAGATACTTGTCATCCTGTAGATTTTAGGACTTGCAATTCTGTCAGCAGTGAGACTCTAAGTTAGATACTTAATCAACAAGGAAAACAAAGGCAAGTGATATGAATACTCATCATTCCTCCATATAAATGATGGTTGTATAGTCCTAGTAATGTATTAGTACATTAGTCCATTGTATTTGATATTTTTTTGTGTTTTAATGTTAGGAGGGTTTTATTGTGGTGGTTTTTTTTTTTTTTTTTTTTTTTTGTTAGTGTTGTGGTTGAATTTTTGTTTGTTGGCTTTTATTTGTTTCTTTCTGTGCACATCTTTAAGACCCAAAAGAGCAAGGGTGAAAAAAACTTCCTTCATGGAAATTGCAAACCCTTTGGCTTCACTGAACAGCACTAACCTTGCACTGAACTAACTGTGCCCTGTGCAAGTGCATCTGCATGAAGATCATATGCAGCTCCTGGAAGGCCAGTGGGAGACTTTCTATAATCCTTGCCTGCAGCTGAATTTGACCCAAAGTATATCTGAGAAGGGTTATGGCAGTTGCTTTGTTGAGCGTAGTTTTGATGGCTTTCATGCTGTCACATGTGTTCTGTCTTTAATGGCTGACACGAAATTAGCAGTTTGTGTGCCCAGACAGACACACAGGCACTTGTACCCTCTGTGTGCCCTGAAGTGTCCCTGTGCACTGGTGTGGCTGGATGGGATGATCCCATTGCAGCAGGGCTGTGCTGGCTCCCCGGGCTCCCAAGGCTGATGGCTCTGGGCCATCAAGTAAAGCTGCTCCTTGAGCATGGCCCGGCTGCAACTGCTGCTGCTGGTGAGGTGGGCCCTGTGCCGGGTTTTGGAGAGAAGGACTCGAGTTTTATTTTGTCATACACACTGTTGTAAGATGTTTTTCTCTGGTGTGCCTCACTGTGCAAAATATAGTGGTGCAGTTTGTGGGTGCTGAGTCTGGGAGTGGTCTTCATCCAAAGTCACCCGCGTGGGGAACTGGAGGCAGAGCATTTGTGATACATTGAAGAGTGTTTCAGCTTCTGTCAGTGAGAAACATGGGTTGAGGTCTGAGGTTTCTGGGGCCTGAGAGCCTTGTCCTGAGAAGCTCAGTACTGGCCTTAGAAGGAGTGGAATATGCCATGGTCAAGTGAGACCCCACTCCCCCATGCTGCATGCTGGGGTTTGGAGTGTCAAATGCTCTTCAGCTTTCAGTGGTTTGTTCATGTGTGTCTAAAGCTGTTTCTGATCCTTGTTTGTTAAAAACATTTGTAAAGCTCATCCAAAAGGAAGTAGATTCTAAAGGTAAAATTAGTTCCAACTGCTGCTGGGATCAAAGGGGTCTAGCCAACAGTGTCCCGAGTGATGTATGGGTTGGGTTTGGTCATTCAGACCTGGCCATGGAGAGACCAGACCAGACCATGACCCCTTCAGTGTAAAAAAAATATTTTTTATTATTTTGTGTATGTTCAAATGGACAGCATTTCTTTGCTTTCAGAAGAGCTGTTCTGGATGACAAATCACCCTAACAATAAACATAACAGTGAAATGGTGGGCTCCAGAATAGCTGCTTATTTTATCTCCTGAACACTCTCCATAAGCTGCTGCAGTGGAGCAATGCTGTTGGCATCTCCTAGTGAAATCTGCTGATGTGCTTTCACATCAGCAAGATAACCAGGAGTTTACTGAACTCATCTGGGATTTGCTGGATTAGGCATGATGAGAGTCTGCTGAGTCTGGAAGCTGAGGGACTCTCAGGAATTAATGATGTGTATATACTCTGGATTAGTTTTATCTATAGAAGTTTCAATGCAAGACATTTGCTGGAATTGAAGTGGTCCTTGTTCAAAATGAGTAGCATTCTCCCTGCAAATGAGGAGAAGGCAAACTTAAGGGAAGGATGCTCTGTATCGAGTTGGCATACTATGATTTAGTAGCTACTCTACTGTGAAAGTGACTGCAGATAAAGGTTCCCCTGTGTAAACAAGCCAGGTGAGGAGGTGGTGTGGGTTTTTTTTTGTGTGTGTGTGTCCTGAATTGATACAGTAAAGCTGAAGCTGTAAAAGGAATCTGCTGTGAGCAGAGGGAGTGTCCCTGGAGCTGGCAGTATTGTCAGGGCTGGGGATGGGGAACACTTTGGGGAATGCATGGGACCCTCCAGTGCTTAGCCCTCTTCATGCTATACGTGATATATGAAACTAATGAAACTAACATTTTCCTATTCTGGACACAGATGGAGATGACTGTTATATTTTCCTTGAGTCCATCAAGGGTCAGTCCCGTTGCACTTTGGCTTAGTTATCTTCATGATTGCTGGTGGCCTTGTGCATGTGTGGCTTCACACCTTACACATCAGAATGTCAGCAAGACAAATTTTTTATGAAGTTACTGGGGGAAACTTAGGGTTCCATGTTGTCTGTTTCTTGGAGACATTTGGATCCAAAGCTGAGGCTTGAGTGTTCTTTCCCTGTGTTGCTGCCACCATATTTGTCTCTAAGCAGGAACACTGATTAAATTACAGTGCACCTCTGATAATGTGCACATATGGCAACTCTCTGAAGTTTCATATTAATTTTTATTTTTCATGTGGTGAATAATCATGCTCACACATCCAGAGGGTTCAGGAAAGAACAGGACACAGTAATTGCTGGATATGAATTTCAAAATTCCCTGTGGAAGACTGTCTAATTAGATTTAATGAGCTGGCTGGTGAGCATGCGTGTGCATGTGTGCTTTCACCACCTGTCTTGAGCCAACTGGCTCAGAAGTGCTTATGTGTGTCTGAGGTGAATTGGAGGAGTATGTGGAAGAGATATTTTTACACTTGGAGAGCACAGGTTTGAAGCAGACTTCTGCCAGTTTTTCTCATGTGTGTGCTGTAATGAGGAACTTCCACCATGGAGGTGAAGCATTTGATAATGCAGGTGATAAACTGGAATTGACTTTGCTGTGGTTTCAGCTGCTTAGGTGAGGAGGGATGGGAGCAGAGTAATTTGTCTCTATCTGTGGAGTTGGTATCCCTTCCTCTGTAATGTACTTCTCAGAGCTGCTGGTGCAGGGAGTAGCAGAGCTACAGCAGGTCACAGGATGTGTGCCACTGAGCTGCCAGGAGAAGGTTTTGAATTAGCTAGAGAGGCAAATGGTCAATGGGGCTGGGATTTTGTGAGTGAGGTGGATTACAGCCCTCAGGTTTGAACATTGCTCTGTCTCTGATCTGCTCTGTGGGCTGGTTTCCTACCCCTCCATCAGTGGAGACAGCTCTGTGCAGTTTGGCTTTTTTGCAGGGGTCACTGCCATGGATCAATGCTCTTTTTCCAAGAAGGACCAGTGTGAGTAGAGAGCTGTGCTGAGAGGGTGGCCATTTCAATGAGGGGCTTCTGTGTGGTTTTTTGTTTCTTTTTTTTTAAATATTAATTAACCTTTGTTTTCTGTCAAGAAAGTTGTCCTGAAGCATGACTTAGCAAGGCAAACATGCCTGGACAAAGGAAGCATTAAGCCTGCACAGAGGGAGGGGAGAGGGTTACACCTCTAATTACTTTGTGTGCATGTAATTTTTTTCCCCCTCTGGTGACTGATGGGTTTTGAAAGGACTTGCCGGGGTTGGTGTGTGATTCACCCGGGCAGAGCTGCTCTGGGCTGAGGCTGCTGGCTGTCTGGCCCCGGTTGCCAAGGGCAGGCGATGCCCTTGTGCTGGTGTTGCTCACGCCTGAGTCAGCACTTGTGCAGCACAGCTGCTGCCCAGCTGGGGGCCAGGTGTGGGATTCACTGCTCACACCCCAGCCCAGCTGGGCAGGAGGATGCAGAGCCTTGGCACTGTCTGGAGTGGGCTGGTGTGGGAGCACGTGGAGCAACATCTCCTGGTAGGAACGTGGGTGCTCAGAGCCATCCTTGAGTGGGTGTGTAGCACCGAGCTGCCCAAGTGCTTATGCCGATGAAGGGGCTGGAGAAGGAGGCAATCCTGAACCCCTTTCACACGTCCCTATTCCCAAACAGGGAGAAAGGAATCAGTACTCTCCCACCCTCCCAATAAGCAGCAGCCTACAAACTACCCAGCCTGCCACCCTGTCCTTTTCTCTGGTCTTCGTGCCTGGTCCTGGAGCCTGTGGTAGACACACAGGCTCTACTGAAAAAAAAAAAAAAAAATGGGACCTGAGACTAAGTGGGGAGTTAAGAGCTCATGCTGTTCACGTGGGAAAGCAAGAAGAGGGGAACTGAGGTGAAGGAGAAAAATGGGTAATGAGAAGTAGTGGGAGTGGTGTTCAGGGAAGAGGAGGAGAAGCTGGGGCTGGGCAGAAGAAAGGAGGAACTTGTGGAGTGGGCTGCAGTCCTGGCCTCAAAGCTGATGGATTAGGAGGGCTTGGCAGAGAGTTGGGGATCTGGTTTTAGGCAAATAGTGTAAAATATGTGGAATTCAAGGAGGGAGCTCCAAAACTAGTGGGCTTGGCTCCTAAAGATCCCACAGGACCACAGAATGAATTTTAGTCAGCTTTCTATAAAGGTTTTCTCTTTCCCACTAGTTTTTGAATCCATTGACCAACTCCCTGCTGGTGCAGTGGTACAGAGGTCTGACCACTGATTTTCATCTTCAAAGTTTGGTAAAAGTCACTGACCAGATAGAGGAGGAAAGGCTCTGTTATTGTCCACTTGGAGAGGAGGGCTGCAGCATGGGTTCAGCTGGAATATTAGACATCAGGGCACGTATGGGTGCTTAAGGGTCAAGATGCACTCTTTGGCACTACTGCTCCTGAGATGCCTGGCTGTCTTTGGGAAATGGTGCACTTTCTGCACCAAAATCATGGAATCATTTAGGTTGGAAAAGGCCCCTGAGATCATTGAGTTCAGCTGTAAACCCAGCACTGCCGAGTTCACCACTAAACCATGTCCCTAAGTGCCATATCTTTTAAATACCTTCAGTGGTGACACCACCACTTCCCTGGGCAGTCCATTCCAATATTTGGTGACCTTTTCCATGAAGAAATTTTTCCTGATATCCAATCTAAACCTCCCCTGCTACAGCCTAAGGGTATTTTCTCTTGTCCTATTGCTTGTTACAAAAAAGGCCAGAAGAGATTATTGCGGAATTCGACTTGGCACATAGAAGAAGCCTAACCCTGCCATGGCAGCTGCAGAATGCAGGTGATGGGACTCTTCCTGAGCTGGGTGGTTCCAGGTTTGAATCCTATAATTTTAGATATGGGATTTCCCTGCTTCTGGGCAGTAACTTAAGTATATCTTACTGTTGGGACTTTTTTCCAGTCCCTTTCTTTTCAACAATTCCTCTTTCCTGATGTTTTCCTAAGTCCCAGTGGCTTGCAGAAAATATTTTTCCTATCTTCCTTCCCCCCCGATGAGCATCACATCTATTGTTTTAATGAATGAAAAATTGTCTCTAGCAAAAGGGAATGAGAATCTTTGCCATTTTGAGCAAATTCTTATCCTGCCAGGGTGGAGAAATCTATCAATGTCACGTATTTGATTGGTTCCACCAGCTCTTCTCTGCTGATAGAAAATTGACTGCATCTTGCAACTGACTTTGGTTTTAGTGTGGTTTTTTTTTTGTTTTNTGTTTTTTTTTTTTTTTTTTGGTTTTTTTTTTTTTTTTTTTTTTTTTTTTTTTTAAACAAAATACAAAAAAACCCACAACTCCACCAAAAAAACCCCAAATACCCAGACCATCCATCTGTCTGGTAGTTCTTTCATTAAATGGAGCTGAGGGATTGAGCTACAGCAAGCTACTACCTCTTTTGCAGGAATCTCTTTTGGCTTGAAAGGAATTATTCATGCCGTTGTGCAATCCACAGTGAATTTTCAATTTGTCACAGCTTTTCCCTGCCTCCTCCTTTTTCTCCACCAGCCCAGCTAGGCTCCTGCTGGGGCTCTTCATTGACTGCCATGCTTTAGCAAGAGTTCTAATGTGTAGGTGCAGTCCTGATCCAACAGCCCCTCCATGGAGTGCGAGGCTGCAGTGCACAGTGAGGTTCTAGATTCTTCCCAGTTTAAGGTCACACCTTCTAAGAGGAAAAACCATCATTTTTCATCGTGAATTCTTTTCGGAGAGCCTGTGGTTGCTTGGTGTCTTGGCTTTCCTCCCTTCATCTGTGTGGGAAAGCCAAGTGGTTCACATTCCTTGCAGGAAGAAATCTTGGAAGCAGAGGACTGTGTGATCCTCTGCAGGCACCACCTGAAGTGACTGAAGTGCACAGGTATTGGGGAAAATCTCAGGAGCCTTCACTTCATGAGTATCTACTCAGATGGTTGGTAGCTGAGCTAATGTTCCATTTTTCTCAAGCAATTTCAGATGTGGGTTGGAGGTGTTCACTGCTCATCCTGATGTAGGAAGCTCTGCCACCTGCAACAGGAACTGAGCTGCTGCTGGCACCAGGTAAATTTTGAAGAGGAGCCTATGTGTGCTGCACATCTGTGGTGGGTTGGGCCTGGCTGGATGCCAGCTGCCCACTAAAGCTGCTCTGTGGCTCCCCTCCTCAGTTGGGCAGGGGACAGAAGATAGAAATAAAGGCTTGTGGTTCGAGATAAGAGTAGGGAGCAGTCTTGCACCACTGCTGCTCTCGGATCAGGGAATTCATGCATGTGCACCCACGTGGCATGGCAGGGAAGGCTCCTCCTCTCCACTCATTCTCCCTGCAGAGCCTGGTGTTTGCAGAGGATCTGCAACAGGAGTATGGAGATGGGGTTTTCCTGCAAAAACAGGTGTGTGGCTCCTGCGACCTTGCCCTCACTGCCACGTGTTGCCTGCTCCCTCCCCTCTCCCCAGGGGAGAATGGGTCAATGGGGTGGTCTTGTGCTGAGGGAGCCATGCAGTGGGTGATGCCCAGGCATCACCAGCACATTTGGTGAGACAAATGTTCGTGGGTTGTGGATTTTCTTTTTACTCTTCCCTTTCAATATTCTGTTTGGATCAGTTACAGCTGATAAAGCTAGCTGTTGCCATTAACAAAAACATTTTCTTTCAAATCCCTAAGAGCTCCAGCAGAGAAAATAATAAAAATTCACATGCTGTTCATGTTTGCAGGGTGTTCATGCCTTGGAGATGCACCAAGATGGTGGAATAAGAAGGTCTAAGGGAGGGTATACTCCTGGGACTGTGATCAACAGTATGAAGATCTAATCACAAAAAATATAAAACAAAATAGAACAAACCCAATCAACACTTCCCTAAAGACCACTTTTGCTGCTCTCCCTTAGTGCAGCCCTGCGTTGAACCTGACACCCCCATCCTTCTCTGTGCTGATTTCTGTTACTAATTTCTCTTGCTGCAACAAGTGTTAAACCGCAGCTGCTAAGCAGCAGGTCTGGGCTGTGTTTCAACTCCCTCCTATTTCCCAGGAGCTGTTGATGTGCCTGTGCATGCACCCTTCATGCTGTGTCCTCCATCCTGACACAGCTTTTTCCTTTCCTCTCCCTCTCTCACTTTTTGAAGGGTTCAGGCTGGGGGTGTGATGGGTGTGGTGGGGATTTTTTAGGGATATATCTGCCTTGAAAATGTTCCTTGACAGCTGTCCCAACGTGAGCAGAGCAGAAAACTTGTGACATATTTGAATTACTGACTAGTTTGATGGTCTCCTGGGTAATGGGGCACAGGGGTAAATGTTGCTACTGGCAGACACTGGAGTTGGAAGGAGTTCTTTGCTGCAGAAGGTACCCTCAGTTGTGGTAAGGCCAGCCCAGCCTCAAGGGTCCCCTGAGGCCTGCTGTATTTCATTTGTGTCCTAAAATTACTTAAGTGAATTTGAACTTCATTTCTCCTGCTCGATCCAGCCCTCTCCCTGTGTTTCCTCCATGTGTGATGTGCTGGAGTCATGGAGATGCGGGAACACCTCCAAGGCTGGATGGTGTCTGGAGGAGAAGATCCCACTCCCGTGTGTGGGGTGCTGTGGGGCGCTGCACTGAGCGCACAGGCGCCGCGTCCCCTGGCTCCCCTTGTGCAGCAGCTGGAGGCAGGCGCTGAGCAAGCCCTGCCCGCAGGCTTTGTGAGGTGAGAAGCTGCCTTTGTGCTTCCCTGTGGACTGCTCCAAAACTCTGTCTGTCCCTGCTTGTCTGTGCCACCGCCTGAGCCCCGGGGATGGGGAGGGCAGGATCCCCTGTGCTGCTCCAGGAGCTGGCACCAGAGCTCTCCACGTCCCCGCTTGGTGCAGGCGAGTGCATGCATGTGTTTTACAAGGCTGAGTTCACTGTGCCCATTCTTTGTCTCTCCCACACCCCTTAAAACTTCCAAATCTTTTTTTTTTTTTTTTTTTTTTTTTTTTAATTCCTGTCATGTAAATGCACACTTCTTGCATCCAGAGCATCTGATGGCAAAGTGCAGATCTTCCACCTTTAACACCTCTACAGTGTGCCATGCCATATTAACTCTGTTGAGAGGGCAAACATGGGCCTTGTTTGGCTCTTGCACTTAGTAAAGACTTCTCCTTCTTGTTTTAAGGCAATGCACTGCCTGTCCCATTTTGAGCCTGGCTTTCTTCCAGACGAGCCTGTGTGTGGGCACGTGTGGATTATCTTTGTCTCTATGGCGACCCTGAAAACTTTTGAACCGGAAAATTCAGTGGAGGGATTGAGCTCTGGTTTCCTATGGCTTTTATGGAAATAGTTGCTGGGTGGTAGGACTGTACCTTATTCATGTCTCCTAAGGGGTTGAAGCAGAAACTCAGCTAGTATTGGACATCAGAGAACCAACAATGTACTCACAAGCACACTCTCAGGAAAGATACACAGAACTCCTTAAAAATCAAGCTTTGTTAGTTATATCACTCAAGTGTATTAATATTAATTGGGTCATTTAACTAATTACCTGTTCATCTGTATGTGAGGGGCAATTGATAGCTTACTGATGGGTCCCAGCTGGAAACTGTAGAGCATGAGAAACAGACCTTGAGAGTCACGTGTGGGCAAGAGGGGGTTGATTATCACTTCCAAGAGCTCTTGTTTGCTAGGGCTTTAAATCATTTTGGCAATTCCTGAGGTTTCATGTGGAATGGAGAAGTGCTGTCTCTGATGAGGGTTAAACACATGCTTTTTAAGAGAGAATTAGTGCGTGTAAGCTATTCACTGGTGCATGCTTGCTAAGAGCTGCTGTCAACATTTTGAAGCGATAACAAGTAACAGCACTTACAAATATCATCATCATCCTTATGTTTTGTCTCTTTTCAGGCACCTCCCCAGCTGGGGATTTAAAGATGTTTCTAATTAGTCACTGTTTCAGGATCTGGGAGATGAGAGTTGCTGAGGCTCTGTTGCAGAGATGTCTGTACTCTGTCCCTCTCTGGATCTTACTCAGGGATGAGAATTGTCTGTGCTTCCCTCGTGAAAGTCACACACTCTACAGTGAGTGTAAGGAGATAAAGCAGGGGACACTGGAAGGGGAACCTTGTGTTTGATGTTTCCTGTGGGCTTTAGGTCTCATAGAAGGGAGACAATCGCTAGGATTTACTGGCTTGTCCTGCACCATCATTAGGATCTGCAAAGTGCTTTTTCTTCCTCTGCCTTGTCCAGCTGCAGTACCACGCAGATACTGTCTGGCACCAGTAGGTTCTCCAGCCCAAGTGTGTCTCTCAGTATTTCCATGCTAGGCTGGACAAGATTTGGGGGTGAGCAAATATGTAGTCACTTGTCAGTCTCTAGACTGACTGTGGGAGTCAGGTCCCATGGGTGATTTTTTTCAGCGTGTTTTTTAAACATAACTGGTGACATTTCCCATGTTTCATTCATCTCATGGCTGGTATAATAATCTTTGGAGCCTTTCAAGCTATTTGTTACTCATTAAATGAAAATTGGCAGAGATGCTTTTACTTTTTGTACATAAAATACTACAAATTTGATGTTGGAAAACCAAATGGAAAGAATTCATCCATGCCAGTCCCCTGAACAGACAACCTCCTTATTCTGCTCCCTGGAAAACCTTCCAGTCCATTGTCATTTTGGGCAGAAGATATGTTAAAACTGGCCTCATGCTCTCCCCGGTTCAAGAGTATTTTGGTCAAAGTGTTGCCATTTTAATGCAGTTGTTCATTTCTGGCTTGTCCAGCCTTTTCTTTCCTATTGTTTGCAACCTCCTTGCAACAACAAGCTCTTGCTTACACCCCTGCTGATGGCAGGTTTATGTCTGTCAGACTTTCCTGATTTCTTCCTCAGCTCCCTGAGCCCAAGTCCCTTTCTCCAAGTGTTTCTTGATAATGCAGCACAGCACAGCCCTCAAGTTCAGACTAAGCTGCCACAGAAAGTGCAGTCCCCAGAGGTTCTATGTGGGATTTTGATGGTGGAATGCATTTGAACTACTGCTATTTTTCAGTCAGAATGTAAGGAAGAACAGGTTCACATGTTGCTCTCAGAAGATAAAATGAAGGCTTGGTCTGAGATGGGGAAACAAAGAGGGGGAAGTGTGTCCTAACCTGAAACATGAGCTGCTGTTGCTCAAAGCAGGGAGTGAAATAACATTAAATATAAATGATGATGTGGCATAAGTGGTGGAGACAAGGCAAGGAGGTAGCTGCCTCTGGACATCTGGACATGAACAAGCAGCTGTCTCAGGAAGAAATTCATCTGTCCTGGGAAGAAACTACTCTGGATGGGAACTGGTTAGGGCAGGTTTACTTCAGCACAGGGTTGCATCATGCAGCCTTTTTTTCCCTCCCCTTAGGCCATCTGGGGATTTCCTGGCTGATCCTGTTCCTGCTGCTTTTCCTGGGTGCTTGAGAGATCTCTAATAGGTGCTTGTGTGCAGCTGTGGGGGACGAGCATCAGGCTGGCCTAGCTCATTAAGGGAAAATGGGTTCAGAGCAACTAAAGTGATCTGGGGGCATTAACTGGTGGAAGAGGAGGATAGGATTTTTCCTTTTCATCGCAGCAGCCTGCTGAAGGCATGCTAGGATCTGGGGAGATAGGTAAATGGCAGCTGTATTCATGGAAGCACTGAAATAAGATTCTCACTGCTCTTGGCAAGGGTCCTTTGCCCTGCTGTGTTGCCTCAGCAAGGCACACTCATCTTCCAGTCATTAGTCATTTGCTTGTTATTTCATTTTCTGGAGGAGATTGTAACCAGCTGAGGCGACATGGAAACGTGAGTGACAAGGCTGCTGTCTTAAACTGCTGTATTGTCCCTTTGTCTTTGCTTTGTCCTCCTTCCAAACCCATGGCCATCCAGACCATGCCATGGAGAGAAGGCAAGTGCATTCCTTAGGGTGGGAGGAGCAGACAGTTTGGATTTTTGCGAGTCAAGCTGCCCAACACTGGAGTTATGTTATTCACTGTGGAACAAACAAGGGCTAAGCATTATGATGGTGCAGTGTTGATTTCAGAGAATTTATAAACTGCGATGGATTTGTGAAGGCTCAGGGCTGGAGGACTTCATCATGTGGCTGCTTTTTGCAGCCTTTGAATCAACCAGGCCTCAGGAGGTTCAGCAGGAGCAGGGGGATTTGAGGGAGCTCAGCTTCAGCTTCTGAACATCCATATTACCTAATTCAGTTACGAAGCAGTGAGATTAGGGGTGCTCACCCTTTCCCTTGAAGCCTGAGTGTTGTTCTTGGATGAAAAAGTCTTCAGGAGACAAGATTATCTCTAAATTAACCAGTTGAGCAAATTGCATACTGGGATGCTGTTGTCCTGGAGGGACCTCAGGTCAACACACTGATTTTAAGTGATAACAATAGCATTTGATCAAGTGGCTCAGGTGAAGAGTTAGATTTATCACTTCTAGGAGACGTTTGCTCCCAGGGTCTTACAGTTCCAAATCTTGGCCCTTCTGAAGCTGTTCACTGACTGGGAGCAGCATTCTCCCTATGAATGAATAGTGTTTCTCAAAGGTGAGTTGGAGACTCTTACATGCCTAGGCTCACATGTGTTTTGGCACGTACACTTCTTTGATATGAGAAAATGCAAATCACTTCTGCAAAATTGCTGATTCTTGTTGTATGAGGGAGGGAGGAAGGAAAAAAAAAAAGATACACTCAAATCTTTCCTGAAATTTCCAAGTTTGAGGAGTGTCCAACCTCTGCCAGGCTTGGTAATCACAGTGCTTAATGGCAAGCAAGAATAGGATTATTCAGCAGGTAAGAAGGTAGCAGTGAGGTCTACTGTGTTTGGTGCTGTGGGGAAACATCTGTGTTCCCCCCACCCACCCTGCTGTGTGATCCAGAGTGGGGGCTGTGTCAGGGTAAGTATTCAGAGGCAGTATCTCCTGGGTTTCTGGATGGGGTCAGTTTTGCTTAGTCTGCATAGCCTGAGGAAAAAAATCAAGTCAAATGCACAGCTCAGGATTATTGCCTGAGGTTGTCTTAGTTTGGGCAGCTGCAGTGCATGAGTTTTTTTGTGAAGAGGCAATTTTTGGAGCAAGGCAGGTGAGGTAATTACTACAACCCTTTGTTTGGATTTTGCTGAACGCCTTCAGCCTTTGCAGGGCTAAAGAGAGAAAGAAATCAGCGTTTCTCCAAGTCCTCTGCCCGTTTTTACTTTAACCTGTATGTTCAGTGATAATAGCATGACAAAATAAAGGGGAATTATTTATGTGGCACTAAAAGCACAATCAGTGTCAGAGCAAGGGATTTGAACCTAAGTATCTATTCATTTTAGCTATGTGGCTGTCCTTGCCATAGTTAAAAGGATTTTTTTTCTATCTGCTGGCTTGACACTAACAGTCATTCTGTCAAGGATGGGATTTTTATGGTCCCTTTTTTATAGATGTGAACTGCTGGATAGAGTGATAAAATTGTTTCCTCAAGGTCTCTTAAGGATCGAGAAGCAGGGTAGGAGGGCTCAAATCCAATTCTCTTGAATCCTAGGTCATGAACTTGGCTCTGAGACTGTTTATGGGACCTTCCTGGTGTCAGGATTGACTTCCCTGAAGTCAGCTGTATTGTACCACCATAAATTACCTTAAGCAGATTATGGCCAGGGCCACATTAGTTGCTTTCAAGGACTTCACTGTGAAACAGAGCACACAAAAATTGGAATGGGATCAGGAACAAACAAAGTAGTGAAAACAAAACTCTTTGGTCCCACAGTCAGTAACAGAATGGGCACTGAGACTTTCTTAGTCTACCAGAATCCATTTTTGTCTTAGTCTAATTCATCCTCTTTCATTTGCATTTCCCCCTTTTTTGGCTAACATTGGTTTTGATGAAGAAATGTGCCAGGCCCTGTGACATCCATGACAAGTCCATTCACAGTCCCTCATGTTGAGCCAACACTACTGACTCCATCACAAACAGACCAAAGATGAGGCCACAATTAGTGGACTTAATGTTCTGTAGTGACAGGGTTTTGTGGTGGTGTTTTTCTGTGATGGTGTGTTTTGTTTTCTTTGAGCATATCCTCAGAAAGGAGGAAGGTCTGGGTGGCTGTGATCAGAAGTCAAGGACCCCAGATTGGTGATAATGGCAGCCATTATGGACTGGTGGTGCTGCTGTCCTAGCTATAGCAGTGTAAAGACAACAAAGACAACATTTCTGGGGAAGGTGGAATTAAAAATTAAAGTTAAGAAAATGAAGGAAATTCTGTGGGGTGGCAGTGGTCATGTGGATAAATGTCTCTGTAATTTTGTTGGAAAGATAGAAGTTTCCAAAATAATACTGCTTTGGGACCTTACAAATGTGTCTTAATATCTAGGAATACACATTGGCAAACATGTTGTATTAAAAAGGTAAAACATAAATATGCCTGAATGTGGTAGCCGAGGTTTTTTGATTAAATTGAGCACCAGTGTATGGAGGTGCTATTTTAGGTTTTGTTTTGGTAACTAGTGTTGATGTTAAGAGGGCCTGATTGTACAGAGGAATCTTGGACCTAGTGCTCATAAAATGGATTCCTTTTAAATTAAATAGAAACCTAAACAAAAGTAGATCTGGAACTCGGATACTTGTCTTTGAAAGGGCAAACTTTGAAAAATGAAAAAACCTGATGGGTGAAGTCATCTGGGCAGAGAACGGTGAATGCAGAGGATACAGAGCCTCTAATTCAGAGGTGCAGAAACTATCTGGACCAGGGGTCCCAAGCAGAGGAGGAAAACAGGGCAGGAAAGTGCTCCGTGCTGAATGCTGGTGAATAGCCACCTTAAAAAGGATAGAGAGTCTGTAAGGAATGGAAAAAAAAGACTAATTGGCAAAAAAGCAATGTCTTAGAGGTCAGGAAGGGTAGGGATAAAATGAGAATTGCCAAAAGTCATGCTGTGTTAGGTCTGGCAAAAGAAATTTAAACAAATAGCAACAGGTTTCTCAGCTACATAAATAAAATTAGACTTGAAGCTGCTGTGCAGCAAGGACCAACTAGAAGATCAAAGATGATGTAGGTATGGATCCAGTATTAACCAAACTTGGCTTCATTGTTAAATACAGTTGGAAGGGCTGAGAACGTGAAAATTTTGGAAACTGAGGGTAATAACTAAAAGT
Source organism: Aegithalos caudatus (assembly GCA_013389925.1). Lineage (NCBI taxonomy): Eukaryota > Metazoa > Chordata > Aves > Passeriformes > Aegithalidae > Aegithalos > Aegithalos caudatus. Next base: position 47,110 of record WEIU01013237.1, on the reverse strand, counting down.
CAAAGAGTCAAATTGATTGAAATCAGTCAGAGGGCAGGAGCACCAGCCCTGGTGAAAACCGTAGGTTTGAAGATGCTGAATACTTGTGGTTGCACTGTTAGGCTCATTGCTACAAAGAGAGAAAACCCAGAAAAACTCTTTAGGATAAATGATGTGGATCGGGAGTGGAATGAAGCTGAATAGAACAGAGTGCTGGGATGGGCAGTGAAAGACCAGAAGACATTGATGAATGAATGGGATTTCTGCTAGTGAAACACGACAGCTAAGACCTGGTGTGTTAATTGATCCCAGGGTGAGGAGGGACTTTTCCATCCTGCTTTGGAGAAACCACCCAGGCTCACTCTGTATCCACAGAGAAGTGTCACATGGGGAGGGAAGTGTTAACCCCCTGGAAAGCAGCTGGCAAGTCCTCAGCACCAGTCATGAGCCTGGAAAATGGATGTAGGCAGGCACAGGTGCAGGGAAGAGCTCCAGGGGAGTGGGAGCTTGTGCCACGGGGAGGACTTGGCTGCTCTGTTGAGTTAATAGGAGGCAAAGAAAGACAGGGAGGGGAAAGAGCACTGTGAGTGAGAAAACAGTGTTGGCACAAGGATGTCATACCATAACTCAGCCCTAATAATATCCTGTCTAGAAAATATGGCATCTCCTACTGGCTGGAGCACTGTCTTTCTAGGATGACATCTCCAGGTGATACCTCAAGGGAAGGGCAGATAGTTTTCTGCTCCCAGGGAGGCTGCTGTGATGTGGCTGATGGCAAGTCTAATGTCCAGTGGTTCAGGAGGCCCTCGCAGGGCCAAAAAAATATAAATCCCAGTAAGGATTTTTTTTCCTAAACAAATAATTTTCTAAAGTGTTTTAGTTCACCTCATGAGCCCAGCAGGTTTTGTCAACACACAGGACGTAGTGCTGATCCTGCCACACTAATGCTCCTTCAGCTTGGCAGAAGGCAGGTTTTATGGGAGAGTGATTGTTAAAGATCAGTGTGACCAAATGATGATTAACACCAAATTCAAAATAAAATTGTGCTCAGAAGAGTTTGGGGTTTAATTCACAGTACAGATGGATTGAGGCTAAAGCAGTATTCCTGTTTCACAAAAAGTTTTACTATACTGAATTTTCAAAAGAAATAGAGAGATGGTTTTGTTGTTAATACTGGTTTTTAGGTGCGGGTCCCTGGTCTGCCTGTTTTTAAAATTGATTTTATTTTAAATTGTAGCGAACCAGGTGGCATGACATTCTCTGACCTAAAGTGAGTTTCCATCTATTTATTTATTTACTGAGATTTTATTGCTCAGCATTTCAGAGTAGCAGAAGTGTCCTATGTGTTTGTTTTCTTTAGGCTCTAGAGTTTACTCTGCAGCCAAGCCAAACTACTCCAGCCTTGGGGGGAGCTGAAATGAGGAAATCTGTACTTTGTGACCTTAAACTTTAAATGAAAGGGGATTTGGGAAATAAGTGAGTATTTGCAACAGGTAAGCGGGGGAAGGCTTTAAAACAAAGCCCTTATACAATGCCAATGACTAGATAATGTGGTAAAGTTGGGAACAGAGACAGAGAATTGGTTGCTCAAGAGGAGGTATCAGGTGTGTTGTTTGAGGCCAACAGCCCTGACAGAAACAGGGAAAAGGACAGCTGGCAGCTCTGATACTTTAATTGCAAATGAAACAAAAGCTGGTAGGGGAGAAACTGAGAAGTGTCACATGCCTTTAAGGCCTCCAAAAGGCTCTTCTCCAGCTTACAGTGGGCCTTTCTAGACTGATTTATTCCTGTGACTCAGTGAGGGTTAGATTTTAAGCATTTGCTTCTCTCCACTTCCAAGCTCCCCTAGCATGGCCATGCTGCCTTTGGGGCAAAGGAGCAAGATGCACTTCAGACTATTTATGGCTCGTTCTACAGTTTCATTCTGGGAACATCATGGGGAGGCTGATGGCTGTTTTGATGCCAAATATTCATCAGCCTTCTGCCATTTTCCAAGTTAATTTGTCTGGATGACTTCTCCAATGACTTCTCACATTTTCCACCAGCTGATGCTCTATTAAGAGTCTGTTCTTTTGTCTATCTCTGGGACTGTTTCATTGTATGGGTGCTTCTCCATTTTCTGTCCAGTTTAAGGATTCAGGCTGAACTTGTTGATTGTGGCAACTGACTGAGGCCACTTCTGAAAGGAATCATCATCTGGAGACCTCCATGCCAGCTCCACTGCAGTAGGTGTGATCTGAGCATTGCCCTTTTCTTTGGTGGAGGTTCTTGGTTTAGGGATCATTCCACACGGTGTCAGGTCATCTCTTAGGGCATCCATCTCTGATGCTCCCAGGTTAATTTTTCATAGCTTTAAGTCAGAAGGACAATGTCCCATTCTCAAGCCTGCTTCCTCATCTAGTTCAGAGCATAGATTTTTGCTGTGTGAACGGCTGATTTGACTAGAACACTACAAAAAACATTTGGTCTTGACTTTAAAATCACTCATAATATGATACTCTATCACAACCCTTTTCCAAACTATACCAGTAGCTAATTATTTGGATTGTCCACGTTTGTCTAGTCCATATGTTTTAATCTCAGTAAAAGCTGCATATTTATGAGTTGTTAATTCCTTTTGGTCTTCCTAGATTTACCTACAGGTGCAGTCAGATTTTCCCTGGTTGCCCTTTTCCTTTCTAGTATCTTGTCTGACCAATCTGTCCTACTTTCTTCTGTGGTGCTCCATTATATATTTTAGGAACAAGAAAGATGCTTGTGTGGAATTATCTCCATTTTTCACTTTTGCTTTTCATTATTGATAAGCAGTTTCTGTTCTCCTCTTCTCTTACACCTCCAATAATAAATATCTGTGTTGTCCCATCAGTTTACATAGTATTCTGCAGACCTCAAAAGAGGCAAAGTCCTGTCCAACCAATTTCTTGTCTTTCCATGCATCTCCCGTGCTGCTGTGGGGGTACTGGGAGCATAGATGATACAGCTTTGCAGGGAAGGACCCACATACTGCAGCGGCTGGGTGTATTTTGTTCCTTTGGAGCTCACTGGGAATGGAAAACCTTCCTAATTCCCTTTCCAAGAGGGGGCGACATGGCAGCTGGTGATATTACACATGGAGAGAGTGTGGAAGTGCCCTGAAACGGGATGTGCCCATTCTACCTTCTCTGGTCCTGTAAAAAATCCTCACTCTGAACGCAAAATTTGCATTGCTCTTCCTGTGTGGTGTTAAATGCCACCAGTAACTCTTCCCTGTTGACTGCAAACCCTTCCCTCCAGCATTACCTGTTTGCTGCTCCTCCAGGCATGCTTTCTAAGTGATGTAGGAGGGAGTAGTAGTGAAATGAGTTGTTAATGTTAACTCAGCTCTTGCAGCATTAGGGATGTCTCTTTTCTGGAGGAAGTTGATGATGAAGAGATCTGTGGCTGTGTAGGGATCAGCCAAATGAAGCTGGTAGAAATGAGATCAGCTCAAGGCTTTTTTTATCCTGGTATTCTTCCTACTGGTATTCAGTAGGAAGACTCAAATGTAAATATGATGATTGCAAGCACATGTGGCTGTGGCTGTCCATCTTGAGACCTGTTCAGTGAAAACTGGATTTATCTGTTTGCCAAGAGCAACATGCTTTTCGCTTTAACCCTCAGGAAGCCTTTCAGCTTTAGTCTGGCTGACACCATCATGGTTTATTTAGCAAGGCAAAGCACGATGAGGCTGAGGGAGTGGTGTGAGAGGCCACAGCTGGGCTTGGTGAGACACAGGAATGGGGCAAGGGAGAAAACAATTAGGAAATAGCAAGTGTTCTGGTGCAGAGTTTGAGTGGGAACTTGTAATGTTCAGTGGTAAATAGCTGGTTAATCAATGCCAGATTGTCTCTTGGAAGTCATCTTAATTACTTTAGCCTATGCCAGACACCGATATCCTTGAAATCTGAAAAATCCCATGAGAAGGTGCTTTCATTGGTCCTCAGCTAACATGTTTCACTGTGTGACAAGAACAAGTTGTGATGGGCTGGAGATGGGCTGGGGCCATCAGGGCAGCACTGGGGGTGGCACTGGAGGGGTCTCTGTGTCAGGGCACCCTGTGCAGCTCACCAGGAGCTTGCAGTGAGTTCCTTGCTCTAGGGTGGTGTCCAAGCTCTCCACTTAGGCAGCAGTGAGAACTGCTGCTGCTGTTTTCCATGTGCTTTGGCTTTGTTCCTGTGCCATAGCTCATGCCAAAGCCTTCTGTAGTTGCGAAAAGGCTGGGCATTTTTATTTCTTTTTAAAGAAGAGGTGTTCTGGCTCCCAGCCCCTCAACAGGGCTGTGGTTGTTTTTGGAGGCATGCATGGCACACAGCAGGTGCGCTTAGCATTCTGAAGGTCACCCCTTGGCTAAGGGGTCTTCAAAACCTGTCTGAACGGGGTGTAAAGGCTGGCACTGTGGTGTTTAGGTCTTTCTGCTGACTTGTTCCTGTGGGCTGAGGGGAAAGCTATGAAGCAGGAACAAGAAAATCACTATTTTTCAGTTTTATTTGGCATTCCATGAAAAGATCAACTAGGGCACAGAACCGAACTATAAAGGTTGCTCCTGTAAGAAGTTAGAAGTGGCCTTGATATATAAATTGCATCTAAAAGGAAATACAGAAATTCACAGATATATGGCTGGCTAAGAAATGTGATAATCCATGTGCAGCCTCTGGCTTGGGAAGTCCCTGTGTCATTGGTTTCCAAAAGCAGAGGAGACGATCAGTCATTACGGTCTTCGTCATATCAGCTGCTCATTCCCTGACTGCTCCCTGTTTCCCTGGGAAGCAGTGCTGCAGAAGCCATCTGCTGTCCCCTTTCTCTGTCTTGGTTGAAGGGGGGTCAGTGTGAGTTGTACAGCAGTACCTAAATTCTCTGCCTTCCCTAACTTTGGGTGTTCTTTTGAGGATAACTTGAAGTGCTGTTCCCACAGGCAGAGTCCAGCTGCATTCAACTGCAAAGCCTAAAGAGGGATTTTTTCCTAGGAAAGATGTCCCTGCTTTCTTCATACAAGCTGTGCTGGAGGAAGTGAGGAGGGCAGGGAGAGGTTTAGAGACTGCAATTAGCTCACTACATTCCTCCCAAGGAATCCAGAAGTTTGTCTTGTTAAAGACAAGTCTGTTTTCCTCTCTAGTCAAATGAATGCCTGAGTATTTATCAAACGCACAGGAACATCCATTACCAGTTTGGGATAGGAAGTGCAGACTTAAATTACATTTTGACTCTCTTTCACTTCACTCTTCAGATACTTCTTTCCTGGGTTTGAAGTCTTGTTGGATTGGGACAGGAAGGACCAGGGGAGCTCATTTGGCTGCTGCTAGTATGCCTTGCTTTTTGCTCTCTTCAGGGGTGGCTTTTGTGTTCAGACATTGGAGAAAAGATACCAGGCAGCAGGGATAAAGAAAGGATGGTTGGACTCAACACTGCAGCATGAAATCGAACTGGAACACAGCACTGGGAGAGCTGACAGTACTTTGAATATCTTATTCTCATACGAGGGGGTCAGGCAGGACATTGATGCCTGCTTCCATTGGAAGAGTTGAAAGTCACTGGCTGAAGGGGATTCTCTTGTATGTGGCAGGCAGGAGAGTAAGGAGCTGAGGTCAGGGGACCCTTGGGAGATGGCTGGTGGGGGTGGGGAGCATACCTGGTGGGCCTTCTGGGTGCAGGAAACATATTGTGGGGATTGCTGCATCACAGCCATTGATGTGTGGTGGTGTCATGAGGCATCACTTGGCCACTTACCCTGAAGCTGCACTAGTTCTGATTTCAGCAGGTCATCCTGCTTTTAGCAGGTACAGAGCTCCTGGGCTGCTTGTGTGGGTTGCAGTCTGTGTTAGTATTAATTAGCATAATGTATTTGTGTGCATTTGGTGCTTCGTGGCAGTCAGGTGGCCAGCTGAGCAGTCTCAGCCTCAGTCTGCAGTGAGAAATACTGTCCGGGACGGTGCCCATCCCATATCATGGCCTGAAAGCTGTGGAAGGATGCCAGGCATGGGCCCCTGTGAGGGTGCCACAGGCCAGTGAATGTGCCTAAACTCCTTGCCTAGGAGGCACCAGTCCTGTTCTCCCAGTGGCTGCTAAGTACTTTGTGTGGCTCAGTGTAGTGGGAAAACAGCCAACTTTACAGCCAACGCTCCTCTGTGTTCCCAGCTACTGCGTGCCTGGCTTCTGGTTTCACAGGGAAACAGACCTTCGGGAGCTGGCAAAGGGCATTTCAGGTAACCTCTCCTCAGTCTGTGGGGGCATGAAGGACCCTTGTACTTTCTGGAAGGAATTCAAGCTCTGCATGCATCAAATGCAGGTTTCCTGAGCTGAGTGAGCTCTTTTCTGTTGTTCAGGCCACCTGGAAGGATGTGCCAGAGGAGTCTCACAGTGTGATTGTGAGTGGTAGCTGACACAAGCACAGCCTGCACTGGGTGGTTGGAGGGAGACATGGGGGCTCTGTTTTGATTCTGCCTTTCCTGTTTGTCGTTAACTTGGCACAGGCAAAGTTTCAGAGCAGGGGCAGCAAGATCCTTTTTCTTTTCTTTATTCCTGACATGTACTATACCACCTTCTCCCACTAATTCTGATTTTTTTCTGTGGAAACAGAGTGACAAGGGAGGATTGGTGGGGTTGAAGTCTGCAGCTTTGAAGCACATAAACTAGAATATTTAGCATAGGGTTTATTGTCTAGAGAGGAGACTTTCCTAAAAGCAGCCCCAAAGATTGTGAGCAGCTGTCACAGTGGCTTTTGTTCCTGCTTCAGGTGGGATTTCAGTGGGAAAAAAAATTTAAAAAGGAAGAATGAAAAAACAAGCAAACTTCAGCCATACAAAGCCCTCTCCCCAAGGCCTGTTCTGAAAATGGAGATAAAGAAGCAATAAAGTCAAGTGCTCAATTAAGCCAGATGTATGTGCTTTAAAACACTAACAGATGTGGCAACAGTGGCTCTAATGAAGTGGAGCTTTATGGACCAAGTGTGGTGGAGATTGGTGCAGGTGCCCCTTGCTTCCTGATGGGGAATAGTGCAGCAGTGCTTTTGTTCTGGGGACTGAAAGGGAGTATGTAGCTGCTGGGGGCTGTTGTTCCCCACTGTCTCCTTGGCCCCTGCCAGCTTGCCTCTGGGATGGCTGTGGTTACAGTGCTTTCCAGTTGTGGTGGTCTGTCTGGGAGCAGTTACAGCACTCCAGGGCAATCTATCTGCTGACACCCTTCCACATTAGGGCTCCTGGGATGGTTTAGTGCCCCCCTTGATGAGCTCCTTCCCCAGACCCTATGCTTGGGGACTTAATGCCGTTAAATGACTGCACTGAAAATTTTCATTTTGCTTTGAAAACCTGGGGGCTCCAAAACACCACAGACAAAGCCAGGTAAAAGCTGTGGCATGCTGTACAACATGGGCAGAGTACAGTGTGAGCTGTACGTGGTGCAGAGCAGCTGGGCTGTGGCTGGGGAGGCTGACCCACACCAGGTGTATACCATGTTCAGGGTTGGTTTGGAGGAGGACGTAAACATCTGTATGCCACAAGCCAGTGTATGGCATTTGGGGTGAACTCCATGGGAACACCAGTCCTTGAAGCCAGGGGATTCCCGGCACTTCCTTGCTGAAGCTCAGTTTTTCACTATTCGGGTTGTTTACAAAGGCAGGGGTGGTTTTCTCTGACTTGGGGGCCACTCCACCCTGTGTATCATCAGATCCCACTTTTCAAAGAGCTCTTTGCCACATGCCTGGATGTCTTCCAAGGCTTTAAGTAGTATCTGGCCGAGAAAGGGGTGCTGTGTAGACCAGGTGTAAAGCAAACACACCAGGGCGCTTGGTGCTGAGCGTGCTGGCTGGCTGTACACAAAATAATTTCTGGAGCTGTTTAAAAGGAAAGCTGACTGATGTGCATCCCAGCTTCCATTCCAGTGGTTCAGCTGGGTTATCACGTTTGTCTCCATCACTGTGTTCTGTGGTGGTCTTAAGCTTTGCAATGCCTCCATCCTCCTTGGGAATGCAGCTACTGATGTTCCCCTGTCTTTTCTTCCTTCCTCTAACACAGTTTTATGACTCTCTCTTCCTGCCTTTTGCTCAGCAGGAGTCTGCAAACTCCTGAGTTTTGAATTTGGGCAACTTCATGGGTGGCCCAAAATAGAGAGTCATTTTCAAACAAAATGAGATCCAGCCCTTTTTTCTATAAAGGCAAGAGACCAAAGCAACAACATCAGAGTGAAGCAGCAGGCTGCCTGGCACTGCTTCCCTCACACCTGTGGGGAGGAAACTTCCTCTTCTGAAGGCCAAATGGCATGGATGTGGCTATGCTGTAGGCTCTGGAGGTTGGAAGTCACTGAAGGATCATAAAGGTACCTTGTATTATTCACATGTGCATGGCCCTTGTGTGCCACAGACAGTTATTACAGATCAAATTGCTGCTTTCTGGTAAAGTGTCCATGAGTTTGAACGTTTCATTGTGTTCCTGCATTTGTTCATGTGCCAGTCAACAGTGGGATGAATCTGCAGAGTCTTAATTTTGTCAAAGCTCCTGGTTATTTCAGTAGCAGTGTTGTATCAGTGAAGACTTATCCTTAGAGAGTGGCAGTTGCTTTGTTTCAGTAAATGCACATACTAAGATAAATAGTAAATGTGCATAACAAATATGCATGCAAGACCTGGTTCAGTCCCTTCTCATGGAGAGCTTGAACACGAGGGTTCAAATTCAGCTCTGCCTCTAGCTGGGAGAAGGGTAAAACAAGGGTTAAGAAAATTGAGCAAAGTGACTGTAAAACTGAGTGAAATACTGCCCCAAGAATATATGACCGAAGTGTTTTGACATAACCTGAAACAACTGTGGTGTTGCATAGGTTGGATGTCGAATGAGAAAAAAAACACAATCTGGGAACAGCTCAACTTGTGGCTTAAATGTGGGATATAGCAACTAAGTAATAGCCCTCATGAGAAGGGGAGACAATGACTGTAAGTTCTGGAGGCAGGTGGGAGATGCTCATGGGCAAAAAAAGGCTCAACTAAATTGCAGCAGATTCTACCTATGGTTCAGTGCTCTGGTTTTATTTGGAGGCACACCTGTGCTTTGTGCCTGGGGAATTCAGGTTTCTGGGGAAAAAGCAAACAGGGTTGGCTTTAGGGGTTGGTGCATGGCTCAGGGTCTGCGTGGGGACAGTGGGTCCAGCAGACCTTAAGGTGACACTGATGGTATTGGCTGTTGGGCTCTGGCAGGGTTTCTGAGAAGGTAGGAATAAATTACTGTAGTAATAGTGTGTTTTGAAAAAGGCAGACTTCGAGGAAATGTGCAATGATATTTGGGTGGGTGTTGGGGGGAGCCCTGGCCTGAGCTGCTGTCTGGAAAATTGACTTTGGAAAAGTGAGATGTTATTTAAAAACTAGTAATACAAATGACTGAAGTTCATTCCATTGGTATGCATAATAACTGAAGAAGCCAATGTGGCTGAGAAAGGAGTGGAGCAATACCAGAGGTAGGTGAGAGGTGGCTATCACAGGCAGAGGATGAAGCACCTTTTTGCATTTTAAGTGTTTTTTGCTTTATTTGTGGGTTGTTTTTTGTTTGACTGGGGGCTTTTTATTCCTAGTTTTGAGGCTTTTCTACCTTTCTTGAGGGTGCAGGGTCAGACTTCTGGCTGTGCTGCACACAGCCTTCCCAGATGGTGCAGTGCTCTGCTGCAGGCTGCTCAGGACATGGTTATGCCGTGTCCAGAGCCACTTCCCCACCAGCCATTGATCCTGATGGGGGTTGTGAACAGGCACCAAATGGTTACTCACAAATCAGTGAATTGCAGTTGGGCTTCCAGAGCCAGAGGACATCTTTTTGGTAGGCTTTTGTCTATTCTGGAGAAGTCAGAACAGGCAGAGGGCATTGTCAGAGACTTTCTCCCTTAGCCTGTAATATGATGGAACCCACAAAATCTCCTTCAGTCACCTCTCCTTGAAGCAAGATGTCTTATATTTGGCTAAAGCACCCTAACCAAGAGACATGGACAGATGTGAGTACTTCCTCTAGTAGTCCATCTCTTGTTTGTGCAGCTTTAAACTGATCTTTGGTGGTCTGTCTCCAGCTAGCTCCAGTTTGCTTGTTGCTGCCTGGACCTATAAGGGTAATAATTTAAAAATAGATGAATACTCTGAAAAGGTCCTGTATGCTAATTTTTCCCAAAATATGTGAGGAAGGCAGAAACATTTAGTGTGATTGTGAAGAATTCCTTGTTCATGATTGTGTGTCCATCAGATCATAAGTCCTTCATCAGTCCTTCCTGGCAGGCTGCAGAGTGTCATATCTGGGAATCAGCCTTGTTGAGATTCACAGCTCCTGTAATTCTGGCTGCATCTGGCTCTCCTGCAGGAAAGAGAGGTGCAGCAGCCCAATGCCAGACAGAGATCATCTAAATAGTAATGAACACGCAGGCTATGGTAAGGAAAACTTTGGTGCTTGCATACTCTGGACTGTGGGATGCAAAAGCCCTGACAGATTTGGACTTGGGGTTAGAGATAAACCCACGTTCCCGTTGTGGAAATACAGGTAATTCAAACACAGCAGTTAAACCTGTAGGAAATGAGTAAGGTGGTTTAGTGGCTCAGTTGTATTCTGGAAATTCATAGGAAGCAAGGATTTAGACACTGATCTTACAGTAGCAGTTGGTTCAGGCTTTTTGGGGTTCCTGAAGACCACACAGATGCATGTGAGTGAGTGGGGAAGGAGAGCAGAGACTTGGCCTGGTAGGATTAATGGCTTGTTTCATTCAGGCAGAAGCCCCTAATGACTAAGTAGTAACTACTCTGAGGATTTTACAGACAGGGTCAATGTCAAATCGGGAAGCTGCAGTGCAATTAATTTAAGCTGGGAAGTGTTTTCAAGTTAATTCATTTGGTTCTGCTGGGAAGGTTCTGCTTTGCAGAGGGCTAATTGTAGAACTGTGTTGAAAAGGCTGAGATACGGTTCACTAACAAGGGGGAATGCTTTTATGGTGGCAGGGAGCTCGGAGAGCCTCACTCAGCAAAACCTTCCAGAAACCTTAAAGGTCTTTCCCCTGAGCATGCTGCCTTCACACATGTTGAGGTTAAGTACATGCACAGAAACACTGTCATTAGCCATGAGATGACACCCTCTGGCTCCTCAGCTTTTAGGTAAGTCCAGAGTGTCCCTGCTGTAGGTGTGCACTGGGATGTACGGCAGCTCCTTGCTTGGGAGAAGTGGTGAAAGAAAAGCAGGATTGTAAGTGGAAGCTTGGTAAATGAAGGTACTTGAAGCATTCTCCTGCATTTTTGAGGGCCCTGAACAGCATTTTTACCATTCTTGGCACACAGCGAACAGCTGGTGCCGGAGAGAGCAGGGTGTCACAAACAATACGTGCAGGCTCACTGCTGGCAGGAGGCAGGCTGGAGCAGACCTTCCCCAGCGGTGGTTTGTGCTTTGCAGGGTCTGCACAGAGTGGTCTGGTAATGTGCTACATGGCCCTTCAGTCAAAGCATTTGGAAAGAAAGCTAACAAAACAAACCCTGCTATTTTGTCTCTCTTCAGCCTGGTTGCACGTTTCCATGAAATGGTGGAAACTTACTATTTTTGAGAATTGTGTTCCTGTTTGAGATGCAGTTGGCATTTGCTGACGTGTTTGTAGATATATTGGGAGGTGGAGGGGGAGGAGAACTAATAGGGAGACAGGCATACAAACATACACACATGCAGAAACAGAGGCAGGCTGTGTAATTGCACAAGTCTTGTATCCTTGGGAAACCAGGCTACAAACACAGTTAAAAAAAAAGAAGAAAAGACTGAAGTAAAGCCTTGGGGAGGGACATTTCGGTCCCTCTTCTATCCTCATCTGACATCAGCTTCATGTCAATATTGCTTCTTCCTCGGTGCTGGAGGGCTTTGTGTGCAGAGGTGCACAGGTGTGCTACAGGGCGCTGTGCAGTGGAAGAGGTTTTCCTCTGGCTCTGGCCCTGGGTAGATGGAGGAGGGAAAGCTGAGCTCTCTGGCCACCAGGAATAGGCAGAGAAAAGAGAGCAAAGCAGGCTGCTGAAAGCTGTGCTGCCCGGAGTCAGTGTCCCTGGCACTTCGGAGGAGCATAAAGCATTTCCTGTAGGATGCCTGAGTCAAAGGAAAGCACTGGGTGCCCCTTGGATCACCCCTCGGTGCCAGCTGCTCAGGGCAGGGAGAGGAGCTTGCTAAGCAACCCCTGGCCAGAACATGCTGTTCCCTCCCCAGTCCTGCCTGCCCTGCTCGTAGAGATGGGCTGAAAAGATCTCATGGCAAAAAAAAGAAAGGGTGTTTGCAGAGCCCTAGGGCTTTTGGCCCCAGGAGATCTGAGAGTGCTTTGTGGAAAGCTTATCACAGAGAATGCAGGAATTTTCTGGCTGTGGTGTGCAGTTCCTCACTGATACTGAGCAAGTTGGTGTGATGAAACAACCCTGGGAGTGCAGGCAGGCAGACTCTCCTGGGGAGCTCTTCAGCAGATGGAGAGATGCTCTGAAGTGATCAGTGTCCCATGGTAGCTTGTGTTTCTGAGGAATTCACCAGGGATGACTGGTCTTCAGGGGTGTCCCTGTACTTGAATCCAATAAGGATCATGCACAGCTTTTCCCTCTTTAAGTCTGTCAATGGCTGTGGTTGGGTTTGTCTGCTCCTTCCCTACCTTCCTACAAGTAATTCTGCTGGGGCTGTTGTGCATATGAAAGGTCAGGCTTAAAGGCTCTGTCTGCTCTCAGGCTGCACAGGACAAGCACTGGCTTCCTGGCAGCCTGGGACAGGCTGCTTTGCTCCTTAAAATAAAAAGGTGGCAAGCAATAGGTCATTTAAATTATCCTGAAATGGTAAAATTTGCAGACACAAAAAGCTAAAAGATTCGGAGGCAAAAAAGCCCCCAAACTTAGATAAGATAGATGACACTGCTCAGGGTGAAAAATCTCTTCATGGATGTTGCATTCATGCAACTCCAAATGTGCTCATTCCTGTACATGGTGCAGTGCCAGGCCACGACTTGAGCCTCTGCATTTGCCCTTATATTCCCACATGGCTTTGGGCAGCACTCTCAAATATTTCTGTGCCTTTTTTTTTTTTTTTTTTTTAAACTTTAACCATGTGCAATTCAGGATGAACACCTTTCTGTCTTCGGGGTAATTAATGAACTGCAAAGCCCTCAGATGTCTTCAAAAGAAAGTGCTGGCCAATGGAGGCTGTGATTGCTGTGGGAGGGAGATGTAAGCCCTGTCCAGCCCAGGACACAGCTGGGACCCCGAGTTCGTGGGGTTTCAGGCAGGGTGTTGAGGGCCACTTGGGTGAAACTTTCTGTGGGTCTGGGACATTAATCAGCATTTAAACACCTCAGGCAGATAAGCAAATGCAGTGAAACCCTCTGGGCAAGCTGTTGATGACGGAAAGCAAGTGCAGAGAGAGCAGGAGCAGCACTGGTGAGGGCAGCTGCAGTCCTTGGCATGGTGTGTGCTCCCCGTGATAGAGCCTGGCCCTCCTGTGCTGAGTGCTACTGGCTCCATCCTGTTCTGCAGCCCAGATATGCTTCAGGGCTCTTCAAAGGGATAAAAATATATTTTTAACCTGAGGCAGCTGCCTTTTTTTGTGTGGTACATTTTTTCTTGCAGCTCTGGAAGTGACAAGTTGTTTTTCAGCCCCTCTGTTTCTCAGCTGTCTCGGCAGAGGTGCCTAGAGGTCTCAAACTAGACTCCCAAAAATTTGAGCACTGGAAATTGGTAGTCACTTTTGAAAATATTGGCGAGACGGTGCAGCTGCCTACAGATGTTAACTGATGGCCATTTGAACAGGCTTTTTCCTCAGCCAAGTCCTCGCCCCATTGAAGCAAGTAGGAATTTTCCTTGAAAAAGGCCATAAAGAAATAATCATTTTCTTGGCAAGTAGAGAGGTGTTTCATGGACTCTACACCAGCATTCAGGAGAGCTTCAGCTATCTGCTTAGATTCCTGCCACACTTGTCCCACTCTGCACAAAACTGTCTTCCTTTTGATCCAAAATAACACAGGAGATGTCTTCCACATGCTATAAGAAAGAACTATAAAATAATCGTTTGGGAGTTTGGTACCACTCTTGCAGATACTTAGTGTGAATTGAAATTGGTCAGCAAATAGGTGTTGGCTAGGATGACAGACAGATTAGGGCTCTGTGTCTTGAGGCTACTACATACCTGCCCATCCCATGCTAGTAGGGATGGTAGGTGGCTTCATTATTTCATGGATTGTAATAAACAAGCATGGCTTGCATCTCTTGGGCAGCATTAAAAAGCATTATCTAGCTGTAAGAGGGGTTGTTTGGCTTGTGACATGCTCTGTGCTGTCCTGACCTTGAGTCTTCATCTCTCCAGTCTTCTTGCTGCTCCCCACCCCTTTTGCTTTTTCAAATGTGGTCGATCACACCTGCTGCTCAGCTTTCTCCTGTGCATTGCAGCTTGTCCTGAAAGAAACACTGCTGCTCCGCACATGGGACTAACCTGTCTCATCTTCCTTCCCCTGTGATGAAGCCACCCCTGGAAGCTCCAAGCCAGGATAGCTTCTCCTAAGAGCAGCACCGGATTTGGAAGAGGGAAAAGCTGCAATGGGGCTCTGCCGTCAGGACCAGTCCAGCTTGGCAGCAGGGTCAAAGGCATGGCTCACCATGGCTGACTTGGCCTTAGAGAGGAGAGTTTACAGGCAATAGCAGCTAGACCTTCCTGGCTGCTGATCCAGTCTTGCTCCTGTGATGGTGCCTGGGGAGCCAAGATCAATCTCTCCTTTCCCTGGGTGTGTTCATGCACATTGGCTTGCACACTCCACTCCCATTGGTGGTTTTCTTTGGGCTGATATTTGTTAGCATTGGAAAGTGAGAAAAATGAGCAAAAATATTATCAGAAGCAGGTTTTGTGAATGAATCAGCCGACAAGAGGCTTACCAGCTTGCCTGCATTTACTAGCACAGTGCTTATTTGGGCAGATGTCTATATATTTTAGTTGGAGGCAGGAAGGAGTGAGAATGGATGGGGGAAGACATCACTTCCAGTTTGCTGCTTTTCTGTCAATTTGTACTATGTTTTTCTGAATGAAGCAGGGGACTGCAGTGTGTCTGAGAAGCTGTCCTGCTGCTACCCTTTTTCTGCTGTTACTGACAACTTGGGGGGCACCAAGGAGAGAAGCACAAGAGGTCAGAAGGCTAAAACTCCTGAACAGCTTGTTGAGGATCAGAGCCGGGCCAGCCTTGCCCATCTCTTCATGGTGCTTTTTTATTTGATTCTCTCTAAAGGCAGCCTCATGGCCTTCTCTCTTCTCACTGTGTGTTTCTAATTAACGGGGAGACTGGCATATAAACAGAGTATTCCTGCTCAAAATATTGCTTGTCTGACTCCTAGGATGATGGCCAGATGGCAATCACCAGACAGGCAGCCTAGACTTTGAGCTTGCCCATCTGGCTATCAAACCTGGTCTCAGTTCTCATCTGGAACCAGAACTGAGGAAAGGAATGGACTTTGCCAGATTGGTTTTGCCCCATGTTTGCTTTTCAGTTGCTACCTAAGCAGCTAAAAACCTGCAGACCAAATGCATTTAGTAGTTCTGGAAATTGTGAAGTTCAAAAAGATACTGGACAAATCTACTGAGGGATGTGTCTTTTGGTGGCTTTTGAATCCTGTGAGTAAGATGCAGTCTTCAGCCACGAAAGTGTGTTTACTGCTGGTGTGCAGCACAGACTGGGACTGGTCCTTCTGCTCCCAAGCAGCTCTGATGGTCCCTTATCAATGGCAGGCTGGGCTGGATGGCTCCTTGATCCAGCCCACCTGGGCCATCTTGGCATCAGGCAGCTGCATGTTTGCTGAGTAAGTTCAGACAAAACTTCTTGCAGTTTCTCCTTTGTGAGCTCGAGGTTGTAATACCCAAAAAGAGCTTAGAAAGCTGTGACAGAAATAAAACACTTTCTGTTATGATTTTTCACTCTGTCATGACAGTAGGGCTATGCCTTGACAAAACATCATCATGCAGATTCTGTAAAAAGGAACTGTTAACATCTGTAAATGCTCTGTATGGTTGGTCCTCTGAGAAGCAGGAGAGTTCCATAAATTAAGCACTGTTATGTGAGCTTGCCCTGCATCGTGCACAGTTTGATATGATTGCTTTACCTTTAGGTGAATGCCTGAGTTCTGTAATGCTGGAAAGTTGCAATTGGAGGTGCTAGATAGAGTGCTGATGCTGGGAAGTTGGGTGCTATAGTTCTTCCTTGGCAATGCTGAAAGACAGTTCCTGTTTGTCACTACCACCAAAACAGCCTGGTCTGTCCCCTGGTGTGGTACCTATGGAGCTGCTGAAGAGGTCTTATATAGAGCGACAGAGACATAAAAAGCCTAGCCTGGGTTATTGCACTGGGAGGTGATGTGCATGTGTGGGTTCAATCCTAATTTGGGTTGGAAAGGACCTCTGGAGGTCTTGCTTTCAAGTCCCAGCTTAATTCAGTGTCAGCTTCAATGTTATATTCAGCTATAGTATTAGATGTGCTTGCTCAGCCAGATCAGAGCAGGCAACAAGGAGTGATTAGCTGTCACCTCCTAGGCATTTGGAGCAAACAGGAGGAATTGAGGTCTGTCCTCATTGCCAGTGCCAAGTCCAAAGAGACTGCAGCATTGTGATCATCATGTCCTGCTGTGGCAAGGTTTGCTCTGACAATTTCCTGGTGAACTGGGAAAATGCATAAAGTACAGAGCAGAGAAAATGGAAAACGTCCAGAAATCCCCAGATTTCTACTAACTGATTTTGTAATGGGTGAACTAGCTGGGATCATGTGGCTTTTGGCAGTGGCAGAGTCGTGACTGTTCTACTGTTAGCAGAAGTGGCCGAATGCAGAAGTAGGTAGAAGCTAAATGAGTAACACAGTGTATGACAAACAGTGGGAAAGATGGTATGGGAAGGATGATGATCACTGAAATGGCAGGATCTCCAAATGATGTTAGGGTGGCAACATGGCCACAGAACAGAGGCGAGGTACTTTTGAAAGTAGGCCTGAGAATTTATTTTACCACATGAATATTGAGTAAGTATTCCTGGAGATACTGTGAGGGTTGATAGATGGACTTAAGGTATTGTTACTAATCACTGTGGTTTTAAGTGTTGGAGCTGAAGTAGACTTGGCATCTCTAATCCAACTGGACTTCTGATGGGAAAATTGCATTCTTGAGAAGTAATTTAGAAGGTCACAGAAAAGCCAGAAAGAACTTCTCCAGCAGTGATTTCCCCATCTCTCCAAACTCTCTTTTAGAGTGGTAATAACTCCAGAATGAAAGGATCTATTCTCACCTTCCAGATGAAAGGGCTAATGCAATTTAAAATTTTTGCATGCAAAGGTTTTATGGCTTGGTAACCGGCCACGTCTGAAAATGATCCAGGGCAGGATGAACACGTGAGGCAGCGCCTGACTGAGCTGGATGCTTTCCTTGTCTGCCCCGTCTCCTGCAGATAATGGTGATGACCGGTCTGAGAGCATTCTTGCTGAGAACCACGTGGATGGCACTGTGGGGATCCTGAGTGGAGCTGGAGGGAGGAAGCCCATGAAGACAGGCATGAAGGAGCTGGCAGTGATGAGGGAGAAGGTGAACGAGCAGCAGCGGCAGATGGGCAAAGTCAGCAAGGCCCATCACAACCACGAGGACTCCAAAAAGTCACGGCTGTCGGCGGGCAGGGTGAGGGCAGGGCTGGGGGGGCCTAAGGGGGGCAGCTGTGAGTTCAGTGGGAAAGGCTGAATGCAAAGCCTAAGTGACACCTGCGACAAACTGTCTTAAAAACAAAAAAAAATTAACCGAAAGAAAAACGCAGGGAGAAGTAAAAGAGGAAAAGCAAACAGTTTTGGCCTGATGCTGGGGCTGAACACACCATCTGATGAACTTAGATATGCTGGTCAAGAGGCATTTTCATTGCAGCTTCACCTCCTGAAGGGGGGCTTCTGCTGGCTCAACACCTACCTCTGCAGGGGTGCAGGCATGCCCTTTGGCCATGGACTGGCTTTCTCAGACCCTTTTTCCCCAAGCAGGTGTGGCCCAAGGGGATTAGAGGAGCCAGAAGCAGGGCTGTCTGCCTGCTGCAAGGCAGCCCCAGTCCAGGCTAAAGGGGACCACAAGCCCCGAGGATGACCTGTGTGACTGTCCTGTAGCAGGGAGAGTGCACCAAGACCTCCCAGTCTCCTTGCCTGTCCCTGTTATCCAGTTCTTGGCTGTGGCTTCCCTCTAGTGGGAAGCTTGCTCAAGGCAACTAGATGGGATGAGAATGGGGATGGAGATGGAAACCCATCCCAAAGGGTCCACAATATACAACCCTGTAAACATACAGAGTATTAATATCTGGGGGGCACAGGGACAGAAAGGAGCTTTAAGAGCCCTTGTGCCTTCCAAGGAGTAGGCAAAACAGAAGTTCAAAGTAAAATGCAGGCACCATCAACTTTGAGAGCTCACACACTGCTACTGCTCCTTTGCAAAAAAAAACCAAAACCCTCACCCACTGCAAAAGCAGTGTGGACTCAGTTTGGCTCACATCAGGCATATTTCAACCACGCTGCTGTGGCTGGAAGCCCTGTCTAGGAGCAAGAAGGATGCCTCCAGAGGCTGGCTTTGTGTACTCCCATTCCCAGGTCTTCCTCTCCACTCCCATGGAGTCTCACATGCTTTTGCGTTGCACTTCTGGGCCAAAACTGCTTCACAGGTGTGTGCTCTGGGCTATGCTTACAGAAACCCTCCTGGTCTGTCCAGACTAGCCCTGCTTCATGTCACTTGTCACCACCAGTGGGAGCCATGGTAGCCTCTCTGAGGTTTCTCCTCTGCATCCAGGACTTGGGATGTGGTATTATGTTGGCTCTTGGCCACATCAGGTACATGGGAGATGTGCATGTCTCTGCACAACTCTGATTTTGGGTGCCTGGAGGTGAAGTCTGCAGCAGGACTCAGTAGCAGACCTGTGTCTTTGGGGATGCACGTGTGTTCATCCCTGCTGGTGTTCCCATTGTCCATAGTGCTGATGCTGAATGGTACCATTGTTCTGATATATAAATATATATATATATATTTCTGCTTTCTGGGCTGTTTTCAGACCCCTTGTCAGCAGGAGCTGGATCAGGTCCTGGAACGCATATCCACCATGCGGCTGCCAGATGAGCGAGGGCCCCTGGAGCACCTCTACTCCCTTCACATCCCCAACTGTGACAAGCATGGCTTGTACAATCTCAAACAGGTAAGTGGGGACAGTGGGAGCTCTGGGGCTGTCTGTGCTTCCAGCAGCAGCCCTTGGCTCACTGTGTGTCCCCACCATGTGCAGACACAGGACATGCATAGTTCAGGGCTGTGCTGATAACCCTGTGCATGATGTGAGGCGTGGGGTAAATAGCAAATGCTGCATGTGGCATGGACAGGTTTAGTTACACCCAGTTAGTTTAGTTATATCTGCAGCCACAGGTTTGCAAGTGGAGATGAAATCTGCATCCCAATATGGCTGTGGACAGTCCAGAGATGGAGAATCAGTTTAGTTCTCTTTCCCCACAAGAGCTGCTTATCTGTCCAGGTCTATTTTCTTGGACTTTGAGCCAGGTCTTGTCCTATCTGGGCCCAGCTGCAGGAGAAAAGCAGAGAGGCACTGAATACTGACCAGTCTTGCAGACAAAGCAGAAGGCACTTCTGGGAGTCAGAAAGGTTTCTACTGTGCTTTACTGGTTTTCCTCCACAAGTCGAGGCTGATCCCACAGCTCCAGGAGGAATTTCTTCCAGACAGGTTGGGGGTTGGAGTGCAGCATGCTTCTGAAGGTATTTATGGGACCCAGAAGAATTCAGATAACTTGTGTCTGAATTCTAACTTCCTGGCTTCATCCATGCAAAACCACCAGGTGTCTGTGGCTGAGGGATGGGGAAAAAACTGCCAGGACAAACATCACAACAGCTGGTGCAGGGTTGAGTGGAGTCACCTGTGAATAGTACCTGGTTATGAGGATCCCTTGTAGCTGAACCTTTGGAGGGGACCCATGCTGTTTTCATGGATAGGCCTTTGACTCAGGACTACTTCTACTGCTTGATCAGAACCATTAAATTAAAAAAAAAATAAAAAAAAAATAGGATGCTCTGAGAGAATCTCTCTGTCCATCCTTGTCTCACTTGTATTCTCACCCATCCACCCATGGGCTGGCTGGATCCCCCAGCACAAGCACACATAGAAGGGCTGGATGGAGCAGAGCTGGCAAATTGCCTGTAGGATGAGCCATGTCTGGGGAGTGAGCCTGGACACTGCAGTGATGCTTTGTGTGCTACAGAAATAAAAACAGTCTCTGCTGCTTCTTGTGCCTGGGGAACAAGGCAGCCTCTGCTCTGGCCTGCTTGGCATAACCTCTGCATCTCTCACTACACCCTGTTCAGAAATGTATCAGCTGGGGCTGGAGGGATGAACATCAGGTTCAAAGTGTCTGCAGCACTGCAGGGCAGGAGGAGGACAATAACTATTAGACCAAGAAACTTTTCTCTAGCAAGACTGGGAGGACAGAGGCCAAGTCCAGATACACCATGGTCCCCATCTCTGTTGTGGGATG
The DNA here is from genome assembly GCA_013389925.1 of Aegithalos caudatus. Taxonomy (NCBI): domain Eukaryota; kingdom Metazoa; phylum Chordata; class Aves; order Passeriformes; family Aegithalidae; genus Aegithalos; species Aegithalos caudatus. Next base: position 26,605 of record WEIU01013237.1, on the reverse strand, counting down.
AGTGAATCTCTGGTCTGGCTGAGGGCCCTTGATCTCATGTTTGTTTAGCTTAATCTGCAGGTGAGAAGAATCTCACACAGCTCCTCTGTCAGTCTGTCTCATCCTTCTTTTCCAGGGGATCTTTGTCTCTTTGGATGCTTTCATCCACAGTTGGCAAGGGGTGTGATGCATTTCAAAGACACTTGTCCTTCTGGTTCATTAAAACTGGCTTGTTGGTACCTGGCACAGCCCCTGGGGAAAGATTCAGCCCTCACCCTGGACTGCTGGAGTAACACTGCTGGTGCAGCATAGCATCCCGTGGATTTTGCCTGAATCTGAACTAGTGCCAGATCACCGGAGAAACCTCAGCTCTGCCAGTGCTGGGGCTTTGGGCTGGGTGACTGGGAAGCCGTTTGGTTTGTCCTTCTCTTGTCTCTGACACCTGTCCTTTCCCTATCCATGCAGTGCAAGATGTCAGTGAACGGGCAGCGTGGCGAGTGCTGGTGCGTGGATCCCATCCACGGGAAGGTGATCCAGGGTGCACCCACCATCCGCGGGGACCCCGAGTGCCACCTCTTCTATACAGCCCACGAGCAGGAGGACCGGGGAGCACACGCCCTGCGGAGCCAGTAGACAGATGTGACCTTGCTGGCTGGAGGTGGCTCACTGTGGCCCCAGTGCTGGATTTTACATGGGTTTCAGCGTGTCTCTTTAGGCTCTGGAAGAGACTGGGTGCTGCCCTCCTTCCTCAGCTGCCTGGTTCCTGGGGAGGGGAGGGATAATGGGAGGGGAAGGCGGTGGGGGATTTACAAGGAGAAGGGACTGCTTTCTTAGTCTTTTACCCAACATAAACCAGAGAACTGGTCTTTTTTGCTCCTCGCCCTGCAGCCCTGCCCTCCCTGCTGCCCTGTGCATCCCTGTGCCCCCCTGCAGCCCTGCCCTCCCTGCTGCTTTGTGGCATCTTTCTGCACCCTCCAGCACAGAGTGCCATGTGCTCCCTGACCCCTTCCCAGGGGACAAAACCCCTTGCTATGAGTGGGAGAGGGTAAAAAAAAACTGAAAGAGCCCAGCCTTTTCCCCTCTTTTTCTCTCTTCCCCAAGACCAAAGACTGTAAATACTGTCACCTGCCTCCTGTATCCTGCCAGTCAGTCTCTTGTGCCCCAGCCCACTCATCAGTCCTGGCATGGGATGTGATGTTGGAGGGAGGGAAGGAAGACCCCGGCTTTCCCAGCTGGAACATACCATCACAGTTGGGATGTGTTCCCCAAGGAAGCAGCAGTGAGAGAAAGGGCTAAAGATGAGACAGCTGCCACCTTGTCCCCTACCAATGCTCTTGGGTGCTTCCTTTGCTCGGGCTGGGGCACAACCAATTCCGCAGGGACCTGGCTTCAGCCACTGGTCTGAGAGCATGGGGCCTTTGGGTGATAGCAAAGCTAAACGCTTGTTTTTCCAGGGGATTTGAAGGGCTTTTGCACAGTATTTCTTAGGGTCAGCTTATGCCGAGGGAGCTAAAATAAACTTGCTGAGGCTGGGTGGAAGGATGCGTGTGTAGATTTAGGATAAGCCAGGGAATGTCTCTCTTTCTCTCATTGATTTTTTTTCTTTATTTCTAGATAGGAAAAAAAAAAAACCCAACACATCTAAAACCTGCATTCCCAAGCAGCTGCCCTTGTCCCTCCATTTTCACCTGGGACTGAAGTGAGCATCTGTTATTCAGCACATAACTTTTTAAAATAAATTACAGTATATATCTTGCTTTGTAAAGGCCCTCACACACACACACACACACACACACACACACACACACACACACACTCTCACACTCCTCTGCCCACATACACATTTGTATAGATGAAATCCAAGTGATTCCAGGTGCTCTGAGAGGTTTTGTGCTGGACATGCTGAGATGTCTGCTGTTAATTCACCTGTTGATTTCTTTCTGTACAGATCACACTGATGCTGAGAATAAATAACTTCCCCATTGCCTAAGCAAGGAGGTTTTATTATTTTCTTCCTTTTTTTTTATTTTATTTTTTTAATATGGATGTCATTATTAGAGCAGTTGCAAAAACCCTCTCCTTGGAGTAAATGTCTTGGGCTTTTCTTAAATGGTTTATAGTTTATTGTCCCACTTGTTGAACCCACATTTCAGATTTGAAGTGTGAAGGGCACAGGTGGGCTCAGTAAATTAGGGCCTCATGCCTTTGCATGGGTTTTGACATTGCAGTGGAGGAGACAAGGGGAAAGTTCCCCTTTGGAAAGTTGGGGATGGGCATATGTGGATGTGTATGAATGGGAGCACATGAAAGAAAACACACCGTGCAAAACCAAGTAACTGTAAAATGATGCTACCTGTTTTCTGTTAACATCTGAGGGTGTTCTGCTTTTTCATATAAAACTTGCACATGCTGGCTCTCATCTGCAGTTTGTACCTTGTTTTATTTAGGAATAGGGAAGTTTTCTTACTTTTGCCTTCTTCCCTTTTAGGAAACCTGAGCTACATAAAGTTCGAATAAATTAAATAGGATGCCAAAAAACTTTTGTCTTTCCCCTCCACAGTGCTTGCAGGATGTTTCTTTACCTGATGCATCACGTGCAGATTGGTCCCTGTTCATCCTTTGTCTATGGCTGACAGGCAGTAATGGGAGCAGAGCTTTTTGTTGTTACTAGCCCTGGTTATGTGAGCGAGGAGGAACTGGTGTCATTCCTCCTTTGCCTGGCTATATTCCTGCTATACACATGGGTCCTTGTGAATCTGTTGGGATAGGGCAGGGAGGTACAGGCTTGGTGTGTGACCAGAGTTTATCTGAGCTGCTCCACTCACAGGGCTGTGGAGAGAGGTCCTGCGCCTTCTCCCAAGGTGCAAAGTGCTGCCAAAGGGAGTGTGACAGCAGAGCTCGGTGTTTGGCATCACAGAAGAGAGGCAAATAAAAATTAAAAGACCCCAACACTACATTCAATTAAAACTGCAGCATTGAAGGAGAGGCTCTTTGCTGGCCCCAACATCCTGCATCCAGGTGGCTGTTGTATCCCTTTGGGCTCCCCAAAGCGAGGCAAAAACAATGGGCTTCTTCCCCTTCTGTTTTCTTCAACCCCCTGCCACAAACTTCAGACTGACTCATGTTGAGGGGCTTTCCAGTGGTGAGGAGCACCAGGAAACTGTATGGAGACAGGAGGCACTGAGTGCATGGGGCTGGCAGGAGAGGGGAAGGAGGACAGGTACGATGGGGGGTGGGATCTAAGCTGAAGAACATGGGAAAAGGAGCAAAATGAATATCCTGTTCTGTGCCTCTGGGGCGAGCTGGAGGTGGCTCAGGTGATGCCATGGGGGGAATGCTGAGTAGCACGGTGGGGCACAAGGATGCTCCAAGCCAGGTGCTGCCCAAAGAGGGCTGGAGGTGACAGAGGTGCCCAGGCCCAGAGCCCAGCAGTGCCTGGGGCCACCCTCTCCTCAAGGGCTGGAAAGGAACAAACAGGAGCTGTGACACCTTCCACTGGACCTGGCTGCTCCAGCCCTATCCAGCCTGGCCTCCAACACTCGCACAGCTGGGGCATCCACAGCTTCTCTGGGCCAACCTGTTCCAGTCACCCTCACAGTGCAGAATTTATTCCTAGTATTTTTAGTATAAAAATGTCGCAATAGTATAATACGAACAATGATACTTAGTGTAAAGGATGTCATTAGTGTAAAACTGTATGACCGTATCTGTCATACATGCAGCTGTAGCTACTTAAACACGTGTACACAGCTCCAGCTGTCCTTAAGGATGTGATTTGCTAGCCCGTAGCTGATTTTTGGAAGGAAAGCCCAATTTCAGAGCCTCTGCGGCTGCATGCGCCGGCTCCGCGGCCCTGCCCGACCGGCCGGGCCCTGAGG
>WEIU01013237.1:4616-22727 GCA_013389925.1 Aegithalos caudatus | reverse complement strand
CCGGGGACGGAGTGTCCGTCGGGGTGTCCACCGGGGACGGAGTGTCCGTCGGGGATAGGGTGGCTGAGCCAGCTCCATTTGCTGCAAGATGGCTGCGGGATGCATTGTAACACCGCCCTGGCAACCCACGGTCCTCAGTGCAAGGACAAAGCGGATGATATCGCTCCCGGCCCGCCTGGGCGCACGGGGTGATGCCGGCAGGTGAATGGAGGGGTAGAGGGGCACAGGGAGATCGGGGGGGAGAGGAAGAATGAAGGGTGATGGCTACCTGAGCGGTGGGGCAGGGTCAGACCAGCCCGGGGAGGGCGGTGGGATGAGTCACCAAGAGCTACCACGGAGAGTTTGAGTTTGAGGACCACGGCCTGGCGGGGCTGAGCAGCTCCAGGGATGTTCCTGCCACTGGGACATCGGGGCAAATCTTCCAGCGGCCCCAAGAGGTCTGAGACTCAAATAGCACGCCTGCTCCCAAGCTGTAGAGCTCAGTAGTATTTAAGGGCTTAACGTCACTGCTTGATAGGTATTTTACCCTGTAAGTTAGTTGAATGCGTGTCCTGTGCTGCACTGCCGCATCCATGCAAAGAAAATTCTAAAAAAATATAAAATAAACTGTAGCTCTGCTTTCAGGAAGCTGTAAAGTTAAGCTTGCAACTTTTACCAGTCACCTAAAAGATTCCTCTTGTGTCAAAAGCTCCCTTAAAGCATTGCCACCATTTAACCCCATGCCCTGTACCCTTTTTGAGTACCCTTGTGGAGCTGGCTGAGCCCCCCAAGGGACCCAACACAGGCGGCCGTGGGATGCTCGGGGCTGGAGCAGCAGACTGGCAGGCCCTGGCACACAGATGCTCCACGAGGGTCAGGCACGAGCTAACTGAATGCATAACTTTATTAAATAAATGCTTTGTCATGAGAAAAGACAAAGATCAAAGAGTAACATAAATTATAAGTTGAATAAATAGTATACAGCAATCTTCACTTTTTAATAAAATGTGAGATTTTTTTTAAGTACAAAATGCTAAACAGAGCATTAAGCTCTTCTTCCATTGTCAGTTTTTCACAAACTGCTTTTTTTTTTTTCCCACCAGTAAGATTATGAGTATTTCTTGTTTACTGGAAAAAAAAAAACAACAAAACAACAAAACCAAAACGAAACAACAGAGCTACCGTATGTATGTAAAGCTATAAAAAGCTACCGTAAAATGTGTAGTGAGTATTGCTTAAAGATAAAAACCAGGCAGGAAACTCGGAATCTGGTGTGTTTTAACAACTGTGTTAGAACGGTGGGTAACGTGCATGGTGACGTCTGTCCCGGTGGCAGTGGTGGTGGCTGGTGGGGATGGGGAGGGGGCCACAGCAGGCAGGGCTCCTAGCCAGGGCCAGGACAGCGGTCTGGAAGCGAGGTGAACTGACAGTTCTTTAAATATACAATGCTCCATTTGGGGGGAAAAAAAAATCAACAACAACAACAAAACAAAAGAAAAAAGAAAACCAACAGCAAAGAATTTTCATGGGGAAGGCGGAGAAAAGGGGAAGGGGGGAGAGAGCGGAGAAATAGTGCAAAATGCTCTTGTACTAGTGGTTTTCGAACTCCACTGCAGTACAGACAAGGGGTAGCCCAGCCACTGAGTGCCGCTTCTCGGGCAGATGTGGTGGAAGGGCTCTCCTGAGCCATCCTTGTCCTCTCCTTCCCAGCTCACATCCCAGATACCAACGTGGGCTCGGTGCAAATAGCCAGAGACCCCTGAGCCTCACGACCCCCCGATGCGCAAATTGCCAGCATCTCCTGGTGTACCTCAACCCTCCCCAGCTTCCAAATCTGCCCCTTCTGGTTCTCTCATCCTAAATTCAGAGGGGTACAGCTGGGTGCTGAGAATGGGAGCACCTCATCACTGCCACCCCAGAGGGTGACCAAGCCCTCCTGAAGACACTCGAATTCCCAGCCCAACCCAGGCTCCAACCCCGGTCCTAAATATTAGTGCAGCCTGTAAACAGCCTCGTCCTGCCAGGGATACTTAAGGGAGTGGGAAGCTGAGGGGGCCACTTGGTGCCCCATCCTGGGAGCCACGGTGATCTGGGGGGTGAGTGTGGTAAACCCAAATGTCCATCATCCCCACCCCGGGTTAGTGGGGACAGGACAGGCAATGTCATCCCAGCATGGGATGTGCAGGGGTGAGGGAGGCTACATGGGATGGATTTTGGTACTCTGGGCTCCCAGGGCCATGCAGATTTGCTTTGTAGGGAGAGGATGGAGCCTCGCCCTGTGTCCCCTTCCCAGTGTCTGTGGTGGCTTCCTTGTGACACCACCATGGGGGCCCTGTGAGCTGACCCTCACCCTGAAAAAGCATCCTCCCAAAAGGCAAAGTCCATGGGCATCTGCTGCCCTCTGCCTGCTCCCATCCCACCCCAGGGGAACGTCTCCTATCTCTGCAGCCAAAGGCTTTCAAGTTTTGGGAAATTAAACAACAAAACAAACAAACAAACCAAAAAAAAAAAAAAAAAAAAAAGAATGGAAGAGAGAAGGAAGGAAGGGTCCTGGGAAAGGTGGTACTGGCCTATGACAGTCAGGAGGTTTTGCACAGGGATCAGCAAGCAGACAGTGTCAACAATGGTGTCCAGTGGCCCTTGGGGTTAGCACAAGCTCCTCTTCCTCCTGCTGTCTTCACCCCATTCTTCACTCCACTTGCACCCCAGCATTAACCCACCACTCTGGTTCAACCAACCCTGCTCCATCAGCCCTGCAGAGCCTGGAGGAGTCCCTCTCTCAGTGCCCACCATGCTCCCCTCCAACAACATGGAGATACCCCACTCCAACAGGTGTTTCTGGGGAAAGATCTACATTTGGTGGCACATTTCCTTCTTTTCAGCCCGGGAAAGTGCTTTGTCCCCAGGCTGAAATGTGTTCCACTGGGTCTCTGTTGGAAGTCCATAGGCAAAACTCGCCCCCACTGTCACTTGGAGGGAAGTAACTGCAGGTGTCCATCCAGTCCTGCCCTCCATCAGGGTAACATCCTGGTGGGGGGCCCATGGGGTGCTTAGGGGAGTAATGTCATCTCATGGGAGGCTGTGAGGGCTCCCAACCTGTGATGGCAAGAAGCCTTCACCAGAACCCCTCAGGGCTGAATCCCCCTTGTCCCATCCCCACTGGTGCTGTGGACCACCATTTTTCTCTGCCCAGTCCAAGAACCTTAAAGGGATTTGGGGGTTCAGGAACCTTCCACCTGAGATCAGCTGTGTCCTTTGGCCAGTGCTGGCTGCCAGCTCCAGCTGTGGCAGTAGGATGTGGTTCCCAGCGGGTGAGTTTCCCCACCACAGCACCCAGACCCCAGAGCTCCCTTTCCTTTCTTTCCTTCCGTTCGCTGCAGGATCTCCTCCCAGCACCGACATCATGGAGACCCTTGTCGTGGATAAGCAAAAAGCAAGAGTCCCAAGATCAAATCAAATGTTAAAAACAACAAATGAGTCAGGAAGGCAGCCGAGGGCTGTCCCAGCATGCCCAAGGCAGTGGGTCTCCACGGTACGGTGGCTGCTTGTCACTCAGCAAGGAGCTGGGTCCCAGGTTAAAGGCAAGGGCCCATCACAGGATCTTACTGCAGGGTGGTGGGAATCAGCCGTGGCAACATGAGCAGTATCCTCAATGCAAAAGGATGGAGACTGGCATTTTCCTACCCATGGGGAAAGCTATAAACCAGCCTTAACAAAAAACCACGATGAAACAAAGTGGAGGTTTGGGGTTTTTTTTCCCCTGGAGCAAACCACATTTTTGGCTGTGAAAAAAAAAAAAAAAGAAAAATCTCCACAGTTGGTCGTCTTTGTGGTGGCAAAGGGTAGTGAAGAATTTTGGCCCTGATTCCCCTGTCCCCATGTGGGGATACTTCAGTCTGAACAGTTGATGCAGTCCTCAGTGTTGATGAGGCCCTGATTCCACAGGCACCAATGCTCCTCCATAACTCTGCTTCTGTGCTTAATCCAGCAGGTTATTATTTGTTTTTGGGAGGGGCAGCATATTCCTCAATTGCATACTACATTGAAACCTCCAGATTTCAAGGTGAAGTGTTGCAATGAGGGAAAGCCATGTCAATGCACACACGTGTGCACGCAGGTGAGGAACACTTTCACACCTGGATGGACATAGGTCAGAGTCCTGCTAGTCCAAGAAAATTTCTGACCTTCCAATCAAGATGAACTGGACAGGGAAGACTGTATTTCCTTTTGTGATGATTTTTTTGGAAGTCCAGATACTTTCTGAGCGTACTTGTGCTGTTGCAGGATCTGTGTTTCCCTCCCCTGCTTATCTCCAGACACAAAGTGAACAGTCCCACGTCTCCTCCCTTGCTGAAATCTGCCTGGATTGGGAGCAGTCATTTGAGATGGAAATCAACTCAAGTGAGTCCCAGCAACATGGGGAGGACACTCTGGAGGACTGCAAGGGGAACGCCGGTGGCCACAAGATTTTCTCTCAAGACCCTTCAGAAATCAACTAGCTAACACGAAAAAAATATAAAAATAAAAATGAACCTGCCCAAAACCCGTACTGGAAAATCACCAACTTGGAGAGCTTCCTACATCGGGGTGACCTCTGCTTGTGGCAAAGGGGTGCAGGCAGTGTTGGGGAGAGGTGCAGGATGGCAGAGCAGCCATGGCTGGTTTGTCTCTGGCTCTATCCTTTCCTTGCTGAGTCCTTGTTGTCAAAAGGCTGTTGTAGATTCCGAGTCCTCAGTTTCTTCAGGGTTTATTTTTCTCTCTTTTTTTCGTTTTCTCTTCTTTCTTTCTTTTCTTTTCTCTTCTTTTCTTTTCTCTCTTTTTTATTTTTTCTTTTCTTTTCTCTTTTTTCTTTCTTTTCTCTCTTTTTACTTTTCCTTTCCTTACTTCTCTCCTCTCTTTCTCTTTCCATTTTTTTCATTTTCCTTCCTTTCTCTTTTTTCTGTTCCTTTCTTTTTTCGTCTTACATGAGATGAAAGGAATCGGAGTCCCGGGGTGTGGGGAGGTGCAGAGGGGAGGGTGGGAGTCTGGGTAGATAGTGACGGGGCGGAGGGAGGGGATGCGCTTCACTCCACATTGCTGCTGTCGAACGCGTGGCATTGCAGGTCTCCACTCAGGAAGTCAGTCCCCGGCAGCTTCATGCCGTACTTGTCCACACACCAACACAGCCCACGCTTCCGGCCCCGGGAGGGCTTGCACTGGGGAGACACCCAAGGGCAGAGATCATGAGCTGGCCACCAGACGTGGCTCCCTCCCTGCAGATCAGGCCTCGCCCCATTCACACCAGTGATGCAATCCCCACAGTAGGATCTGGCTCCCGCTCTCTGCTTTTAGCACATCCCTATCCCTTTTCCCCCTCCCTCACCAGCTCCTTCAGGATGCTTGCTTCAGGCCAGATGGCACTTAGAGGCATCAGCAAGGCCACCCACCACCAAATGTGTCTGGAGATGCTTGCAGCCACACCCTGACTAACCCAGCAAAGGAAAAGCTTCCATCCTTCCCACCCAGGATAGGGGCAGGGAAAAGCCTTCCATCTTACCTGCTTCCTCTTGTAGAAGCCCTTGCGGTCGCAGTTGGGGAGGTGGACAGCGCGGGGGACCATCCGCTGGCTACTCTTCAGCTCCTGCAGGGACGCCTCCATGTGCCTGCGGCACGGGCCCTGCACACAGGAAGATCAAATGTGAGAAGGGGAGCACCTCACAGAACCTTCCAGCTGCAAAACCCCCAGGTCTCCCCACTAGTACCCATTTCCCAGGGGTAAAGGCCCTCCCACGGGAGCCTCATGGAGGGAAGGTGAAGGCACCCACCAGCTCAAACTCCTGACGGAGCTCAGGGATAACGACACGAGGGTGAGCCGTGTTCTCAGCCATGCCCACAAACTTGGCCAGGGTCAGCTTCTTCCGGCGGTCCTTCTTCAGGGCTTCGGCCTTGAGCTCAGAGAGGCGCCCGTGCTTGGGCCGGTAGGCCTTGGGCGGGTAGGTCTCCTCCGTCATCTCCGATGTGGTCGGCTCCTCGTGCTCCCGGGACTCCCGTTCTGCAAGGGAAGGGGTACCAAACTGTCATGTTTCCATGAGATGAGTGGGGCTTGCTTTTGCACAGAGAGCCTCATGCCCAACTCAAGAGGAGATCTTTGCACCAGGAAAGATGAAAACAACCAAAGGAATCCCTTCCCCAGCTGCTGCCTATAGCCCTGGCTTTATCCCACTCTGTGGGACTTCACAACGTTTCTGTGTGACCTCTGAGCTTGGGACAGGAAGGTGTCTAGAGGACATGGAGGAGTGAGAGGTCTAGGGTGCACACAAGGGCCATCACTCTTTTTGTGGAAAAAGACGAGTGTGAGGGTCATCCTACCTCCAGGAAGGACCAGATGATACACAAATGAGGCAGAGAAGCCCCTGCTAATCCATGCTGAGAGGATTAAGTGATGAATTCATACTCCACCCTGCCTTGAGAAGGCAAAAGCACAAGCCAGGAATGGCTGAAAATGAGACACTTCCAAAGCCAAGGTCAATCACACAGCACAGCCACCATGTGGCTGGGCAGGCATTTCAGCAGTGATACCAAAGATGTGGCTGACAAGTGCTGGGATCTCCAGGGTCCTCAGCTTGCAGTCCCACTCATGGCATCAAACCAGCCCCCACCTGCTGGCACACACCAAGCAGCCAGCAAAGCTAAGTGACTTGGCAGTGACACTGCCAAGTAATGCTGCCTGACTGCCTCTGATGGTACTGACAGCAAAGGGGGACCATGTTTAGGTTCTGTCCATGGCACCCATCTTCCTGTTGACCCTGGAGCATAACCTCTGCTGGCAGGATGCAGCCTTGAGCAGTTATATATAGGAGCAAACTGGTGACAGTCTAAACTTAGATGACTTGTGACATTCAGTCCAAACACCAGAGTGAAAAAGGATTATTTCTCGACTAAATCTGAATACAGTTTACAGCTCCTGAGGTTCCCAGTCTCCTGACCCCTGGGTTCCCAGCCATCCAGTGCAGATGACAACTCTGTGCTGGGACCAGCAAGCGACCAGAAGGAAACTCACTGCAGCAGAAGGAAAGCGTCAGAGTAGCTGAAATCTGTCCCTGAACAGCATCTCTTTCAATTTCTATGCCAGCGAACTCAGCTCACCCCCTCCTACAGGAGGGAAAAAGGCTCAGGATTAAACTAAAAGCAGATATACGCCCCCAACCAGGCAATCAGGATTCTTTCTGCAGACCGACTGCTTCCTAGAGCCCAGATGCAGCACCAGGAGGGAGAAAGGTGAAGGGGATGCCACTGCTGCCCAGGGATGCCTGAGGATGCCCAGCGGGGGGGACAGATGAGATGCTCAGTGGCAGATGGACACGCCAGATTGTCACACACACCTCAGCTGGGGGGTTTGGAGGTGACCGAGCGGATAGGCTGGTCACTGGGTGCCCAGGCCAACCACAGGTACAAGTATCCTACTCCTCCCTGCCAAGGAGACCTTGCACTCTCCCAGCAAAAAATGGAAAGTTTCTCATGGTCACTTTTTTCTGTTTCCACAAGAACTGCAGTGGATCAGCATCCCCAACTCTCCACGCTCCTAACTGCCAAGGGCAACATAAACAACTCCCTGCACCATCCCCAGGACTCACGTGGCTCCTCAGGACAGGATCATTTTGCCATTTTGCCCCATGATGCTGATATGCTTGGGGTTTCATTTCTTGCTGCAGGACTCAACTGCCTGCACAGATCAGGGCTCCTCTATTCTAAAAGGATGACAGACAGGATAAGGAAATTGAGTAAACTGGGAATTACTCCCCAGAGAATGAAATGATACAAGGTACAGTGGAAGTGTATCCTTTGCCTCAAAAGATATTTGGGCAGCTCAAGGTCCAAAAGAAGAACAGAGACATCTGCAGTGACTAAGCCATTCTTATGGCAGTGAAACATGCTGCCATAAGAATTCCGTCCGGGAATCCCCTCTGGCACCCACATCCAGGGCTGGAGGAGGTGCTGCCAGAGTATCTCCCTGGGCTGCCCTACAGTAATAACGGGAGAGAAGTTTCACATTGGTGCTGGCACAGCTCATTACTTCTGCAATAACAAGTAAGTGAGGCACAGCATCTTAGGGCAATCCTAATAAATAAAAATGAATAGCAAATAAAGATACAAGGCAGAGAGAATTCAGTCAGAAAAAAAAGTACAGGTTGTCCAGTCCCCAAGACTCACCATGCAATGGGGTTTTGCAGCAGCTTAGTCACATAGTCAGCAGCTTTACCCTCTTGCAAGCACCTTATCCCTCCTCTCCCTGCAAGCTGCCAGTGAGCCAGAGTGAGCTGGGGACTAATGTGGAGCCCTTTCAGCAACGATAGGTGGGAACCACAGGAGCCCTGTGCCCATGCAGACAACCGATGTGCACTAAAAGCTGCCCAGATCCTGAGTCCAGTGCTTTCTGCAGGGCTGAAAAAGCACCTGGAACTGACCGTCTTCACTCTCCCTGGCATGCACATGTTCCCCCTCAAGTGGGAATATACGCTTGTGATGTCATACAACAAGAGACAGAAATTACGGGATCCATCATCTGTGACTTAGCAGTGGTGTCTAGTTTGGGTCTTTATATCCCAATAATAGAAAGAGTTATCTCCATGGATACCTTGAAGGGATCCCTTTCCTCCATCCTCCTTTTATATGCATTTTATAGCCATATTTCCTTCAACAAGACTGACACAACCCCTTCTTCTAACAAGCCAATTTTGACAAACTGAAAGGCAGAGGTCTCTGACAGAAACTCCTGACAAGCTCTGGATAGCTGAGGGCCTTCCCAGTGCCAAGAGGAGAGGGAAAGGCAGAGCCAGGGCAAGCAGCACCCATGCAGCCCCTCCCTTCTCCTCCTGGCTGGCCCATCCACCTCAACCTGCAGCTGCCCACTGCCACCAGACCAGACAGTCACGTCAGCATCTCCAGAGCTCCTGCACCTGCCCATCCTCACCCACCAGCTCATTCATTAACCTCTGTCAGACCTCAGGCTGCCTCATGGCAGGCAGCAATTGGCACTGCTGTGCCTCCATGCCTGAGGAGATGCTGGTGGGAGCAATGCCCAGTTTCTTCGACTTGTGTCAAAGACTCAGGAAGTTCAGGCTGGAGTTCCTCCTCCCTCACTGTCAGGTTCTGGCCTGCCACACAGCCCCTTCCTGCCTACTCCCATCTGCCTGCCAGCCTGGTGGCCACCTGCAGAGGCAGAGCTGCCTCTCTGGGGGCACAAGGCATGGCCAAAGCACGCTGCATCCCTGTGAGCTTAGGGCACAGACAGGAAGGCCCTACTCACGGTGTTCCCATGAGGGATGAGGGACACTGGGAAGCAGGAGGTGGGTGGCTTGCACGGCTCCATTCCTTCTCCCCACAACTCAGGAGGGGATCACCTCCCAAGTAGAAGTCCCAAGCTTACTGGCACAGAAAAATGACACAAAAGAATGACACTGCTAGCCAAGCTGAGGATGCCTGGCTAGCTTGGAGGTGGCATGTGGGCTGTAGTCACTTCAAAGTGATGTTGACCCTACAGACAAGAGAGGAGACTGAACTCAACTCAGAGTCACCTCATGGCTTCATGTCTAGTCTGATCCACTGTTACCCAGGGAAAGAGGAGCAAGCATCTGGAAAGGCTCTTGACCCAGACCAGAAAGACTGTGCTGTTGATGTCTTAATCCATGAGCCCTGGGAGGCAGAAGATACCCACAGCAGAGCACGGGCTGTCCTATGCCCTGGGCTGAGGTATAGTGTCTTCTCCCCACTCCAGGCTAGCCAGAGGAAGCTCCCTAACAGGAACCATTTCCAACCATTCCCTGCAGAAGGAAAGGGGAGTCGCAAAATACCAGGCACTGTTTCTGGGAAGCCACAAATTGCTCCTGTCTGGCTGCCTGCTGTTCTTAAGAGATACCACCCAGAGCAGACTACACATCATCCTGCCCTGCATCAAAACCCAGCCTGGTTCTCCTGGGCTCCAGATGCTTTGGAGCCATGTGAGTTCCCAAAAAGGTGGTGGGTGCACTCACATGGGGGAGTGGAGTGTGTGGGAACACTCCCTGCCTGCTGGCATTACAGAGTGGAGCAAAAAACTTTTTCCAAATAGCTGGGAGGCTCAAATTTTTGTAATACATTTTCATTGGTTTCTGGCAGAAAGGATCTATTGACCGCTGCTCCTAATGGACCGTGCTCATTACAGCCACAGCCCACTCCTAGAGGACTTGCTGTCCTGCTCAACACCACCCCCAAAAGCCACATGCACCTAAGAAGTACATGCACAACCACAGTGAAACCCTGCTAAACAGCCTTCTTGATTATAATAATGATCATTATTATTTACAGCATAGGCACTAACATAATATACCACTTAAGCAGGAAGGTATTGGAGAAAGACTTAATGGGGATCTCAATTAAACCTCTAGCACAGGAATAACACAAATGTCACTCATGGAGACTTTGAGAATTTTCCCAGTCCTTCCTCTGCCCCAAATTCAGCCATCTCTGTTCACAGGTGCTCATTGCATATGGGGCTTATACAGGAATTCCATTCTTTGGTACCTGGCTAGTGAAAACAGAGTATTTTCCCCAGCTGCCCTTCCCATTTGTTGCCGCTCCAGAGGAGGGGACATGCTTGACCTACACTAAAACTTCCTGGCACGGGCAGGCAAATTTCTCCCTGACATGGACTTGCACCTGTGGCCACGATGGGAAAATAAAAACTCCTCCTTCCTGGTCAGCACACAGAGACAGCCACTGTGTTTGCATTCTCAAGATACAGGCAGGGAAGGGATGCAAAGAGAGGAGAGTCATCTCATCTCGCACCCTTTGGCAGCTGGAAAGTACAACTTTCCAGAGCAAAAGCATTCCTGAGCTCCCCAGAGGCCACCAGACTCAGCCCAGGCAGAAACCCAGGAGCTTTCTCCCGCCTAAGGAAGAACAGCTCGCCTACATTCCCGTGCCAGGCACAGCCCCCAGCGCGGCGGTGACCGGCCCCCAGCCCTGCTAGCGTGGTCCGTGGAGCGGCCCCGGCGCTGTGGCGGGGCTGGGGTCACTGCTGGGATCACCGCCCTGCTGAGCTCAGGCAGTGAGCTCAGGCAGCCGCCCAGCCCGAGGCCATCTGGCACCCACCGGAGGCGGAGCAGCCGGTCCCTGCGCTAGCCCAGGGTGTTGTCTGCCGGAGAGCCAGCTGCAATGTGCCTTGGACTTTGAATGAACTTTTGTGCTTTGGTGGGGTCTTGGCATCAGGCCGGTGCAGTCTATCGAGTCGGGACTGGCAAGGGAGCATGCTGGTAATGCTTGCAGGTGGTGAGAGCCTCAGAGGAGACTCCGCACACCAGGAAGGACAGAATAACAGCAGCCCTGCTGGGACTGCCACCCCACCTCCCACAGGTCTCAGCAACGTGCAACAGACATTTAAATCTATGTGACATTACACCCAAACGCTAACACTGAGGTGTTCTGGATGGCCAAACTCCATTGCAGAGATGCTGCATCCTCCAAATTGGGATCAGCCCCATCATTTGCCTTGGGTGATGATTTTTGGGTGGAACAAAAGTCCAGTCTCCTCTCCTGTGACTCCAATGATCACATTTAGGCTTCCAAAGGTCTGAAGTCAAGAAAGGTAACTCCCGCCACCTCTTCAGTCTTGGTCCCCTTGCAGCCTGTGATGTAGTTCCCGTGGGCCAAGCTGTTTTGCAGACACAGGAGCAGTAATAACAAAACACAGACCCTAGTTCCTTCCTTGGGAATTAGGAACTTCACCAGAAAACACTTGCGATTTGCAGAGTGTGGAAGGAAGTCTTTAGCAGTCAAGGCACTGTGAAGTGCTCCCAGAAACACCCACTCTGCCCCACCACACCCAGTCACCTACCAAAGACAGAGGATCAGAATCCAATCAGTCCATGGCTCAAAAGCCACACAAACTTTTGAAGAGGGGCTCCAAGGTATTCCAGTATCTTATACCCCTGTGACAACATGGGAGAAGTTTTTGAGACCTCACTCCCTTGTTCCACTGAGACACCTTTTAAGGGAGGGATATGGATCAGTAAGGCCAAGCTCAGAGAAGAAATGGAAAAGCATCCAGAGAGTTGGCCTGGAAGGCTAGGACTTATCTCCATTTTATTAAGCCAAGAGCCAGGAGAGGATGTCTGGGAACAGCTCAGGAATACCTAAAGAGCTTCAGAAAACAGGCACTGATGGCAGAGGGATGTGCTATTCTGTGGCCTTTTTTTTTTTTTTTTTTTTTTTTTTTTTTTAAAGTTATTGTTTGTGCTTTGCTGAACTAGCCTGGAAGACCAGCTCTTTCTCAGGTGATTAATGTCTCCTCAGCAGAAACCTGCGGATGCAGATTCTGCTGTATCAGCCAGGGCTCACCTGCAGAGCGTGAATATCAGGTGCTTGGGCTGCCCCCAGGTTCACACAGGATTCATGGGAAAGGGAGATCATCATCCTGATGACCTCGGTGTCCTCATACAGAGCTGGATGGGGGAGAAATGCAGCTCAGCATGTGGGAAAGAAGCTCTCAAGGGAACCAGCTCATGTTTTGGTCTGCTCTGGAAGTACAGGACCTATCTAGGTGGGGATCTCTCGGTCAGCATGACTTCGCAGTGCCAGCAAATGCCTCGGAGGTGGGAGAGGTACAGCTATGGGAACTGGAAGCTTAAGGAAGGATCTGTGTTGCTATGTGCCAGATGGTGCTTTCCTGAGTTGCCCTTCCTTACTGAAGTCACAAAATAAAACTCTCTGAGAGCAACTCTGTAGAGCAAGGAGAAAAGCAGGTCTGGATATGGGGAGATTCATGATGGAAGCGCCTTCCCTACACATTGCTAGCTGCTAGTTCAGCAGTCTCCAAGCACCCATGCTGTACTGGAAGGGCCAAGCTTGGGCACAAGCTGGTGAGCTAGACTGGTGCTGCCTTGAAAGACTGTGGCTGAGCAGGAGGTGCTGTCTTTGTCTCTTTCCAAGGACTTCCCAAATCTGCTTACAATCAGCTCTCCATGCAGGTGTGGGAGTTTGCAATGCACATATAAGACACACCAAGACCAGGTGAGGGTCTCAGCCAATAGGCAGCATAGCCAGCGACTCTGGGTTCTCATGACAATGATTTCTGTCCAAGAGAAAACCCAAAAGGTCTAACCAATGAAAGAATTTGGAACTTTCCAGAGTTTCACCCTCCAGTAAGATAATGAGCAAACATCCATCCATTTCAAATAAATGATGCTGATGTGCACCATCTTGCAAAATTGCAGGCACTCTGTTGCTAGATAGCTGCTTATATCAGCCTGACATTTCCTGAACAAAGTTATCTTCCAGAGAACTGAACTGGCAAGTGGAGGGGAAGGAAGTATTGCAGAACTAGATTTATATCAAGAAGCTCCTGTTGCTGATGCACTGATGATAGGAAGATAAAACTTATTTCATTCACATCATCTGGAGACTGCAGATGTTCCCCATTCCATATGCTGAAACTGCAGAAGAAGCTGAGACCTGAATTATGATCCACAGAAATCTAAATAAATCATCTTTCAATATCAGAGTGACCAAGACATATTCTTCCTTCCTGGAAAGGATGAAGTAATTCAGCCTTTCTTAGTCTCACATCTTTTCCAATAAATCAACCCTAGTGGCAGATTTCATTGGTTGCAATAAAGGAGGCAAAACCCGTACCAAGCTGCTAAGAAACTAAGAGGAGAAAAAGGAAAACTCAGAGAAGACTGAATGACAGTCTCTGCCTAGCTGACAATACGGGTGAGGGAAATCTGGACTAGTTCCTGAAAAGCATCATGGAATTGTTTACCAGGAGTTTCTCCATAGAGCTTATTTGTGACAAAAAGTTGAGAAAACATGCTTGAAGGTTTTCTGAATGAAAACAAAAGGCTGTTTGATTATCTGGCCAGCAGAGATGACTTGGAAAAAGTCTTCCTATGCCTGCAGAACTGAAGGAGGTGTGATGGGTTGGAACCCTAAAAGTATGCAACAACTGTCATTATTGCATGAAAAAGCAGCAGGCAGGGGGCTTTTTGGATGCAGGTAGCTCAGCAACAGCAGTGAAGGCAGTGTAACTAGGGAGAAGGATTTGCCCTCGTGGACTACATGGGGCTTGTCATCAAAACTCAGGGGAAGAGTGGTATCAATATACATGAGACATCAAGAAACCTGGACTTCAAAGCATGTGCTGCCAGGATGCTGATGCTATTTTGGTTTCTGAAACCCAAGTATTACAAATCACAGTAGAGTCAGGTGCTAAAAAGGCCTTAGAAGCTGACCCATAACCAAAAGAGTGCTGCTGGTGGCTATCAAGAGCTGGGATGTCAGTGTGGATATTGTAGCTTTTTTACCTCAAGAACAGTACAAAATTAAGAGGAAAATCCTGTACTAAAGGAGAAGATTCTGAGAAAATTATGTCCTACAAAAAATGCAGTCACTACAGGTTATGCTAAGCTCTCTGGCTTGCTTATGGATGAAGGTGGCTTTTCCATTTTGGACAGGGTTTTCAATCTGATTTTGTTTCATGTTGAGCAGAAGTTTTAACAACTGTCCTACTGGAACTGAATCCGGGAAACGTTGCTCCTGCCAGTAGCCGGTGGTCTCCAACCCAAGATCTGTTCCTACACATGATTATTGATGGTCTCTGTTGGCCTCAACAGCAGTCAGGAACTGGAGAAGCCAAAAAAGCCAAACCCCTTGCTCACCACAGAGAGAGAGGAAAAGGCCCATCAGGTGGAGTGTGGAGATGCACCTGTGTCAGGTGTTGGACAAGAACTGTTACAACACCAAAAGTATTTCAGACGTGCAGCTGTGTTTGCAAACTCCAGCCTAGCCTGGACTAACTTCTAGGCCTGCAGCCTCACTTTCAGTTTTGCCTTAAACCAGATGGAAAAGCTGTGTGAGATCACCCATTGCTCATCTCTGTGTCAGCACCAGATGACACATCATCACATGTACCGTCCCATCCTGACTATTACCACCTCTGAGGGATGAAATTTCCAACCTCTGCCCTCAGGACTCCTTTCTTAATGGCTCCTTGTTTCAGAAAGCCTCTGCCTGCAGTAGGCCTGGATGTTATTTAATCTCTCAGTCCACCTAAGTAGGACTACAAAACAGTACCAGAAGCTTGACATTCACACTTGGACAATATTGATAAGGAGAAATTTCCCAACCTTGATCCTAAAAGATGACTCTTGCCTCTCTTAGCCATTTTCCACCCTGTACCACTGCACACATTAGCTATTTCTTTTGGTCCAACACAATACAAAGACGCTTTTGAATGTTAAAAAACCACCATGGGTGTCTTGATGGACAAAAGGGTATAGCCCTCCATTTTGGGGTCTGAAATTCCATGAAAGACAACTGGTCACCCCTTGCCACAGGTCTGGAACCTTTCTGGAATGATAAAATCCTTGTTTCCCTTTGTTTGATAAAATCCTTGTTTCACTTTGTTATTTCTCCTGCAACCTCAGGTCACTGCTGCTTTTAAAAAACCAAGTAACTGGCCACTGAAATGGTTATGAAATGATGCAATAAAATTTCACCCCCATGTACTATTTAATCAGGAAAGAAGGATGCACAAGTAAGAGCAATGACTGTATGTCACTTTGTATTTAGATAAAATATCTTAAGACATATATGTACCTGTGGCAGCAGCATAACTGACTGCTGGACAGGTATAAGACATGCAATTCTTCCCCAGTATAACTTTTCCTCTTTTCCAGCATCTACTTTAAATTAGGAAGTGAAAGCCAGGTTCCATAGTTTTCACTGGCTTATTTAATTACAGATTTTCATCATTAGTCTAACACATAACATCTGATTTCTTAAGCACGAATAATAAATGGCTCTGTTGATCTAATTGTCCTTTGATGAATCCCATCTGTATTTGGAAAAATAAAATATTTCTACTGTTTTTCTACAAAAAAGAATTATGAATATTGGCCAACTTTGTCCCCAAAGTTACCTTTAAGAAACACTCCTTCTTCTGTTTAGCTAGGCAATCATTTCCCTAAGTATCTGTCAGGATTACTTTCTTGCCCTTAAATAGCAACCAGACAAGTCATCTCCATCAACATAACAATTATCTCCATCATCAAGCCAGCTGTGTCCATCCAACAAGCAAACAAACCAAACTGCAACAACAGCCCTCGAGGCTCAAGGCTGCAAAGAGCTCTCCAACTCTACCAGAGCCAGCAGCCTTTGCTTTGGCCTCACAGTCCTTCGAGGACTGAGGCAGCTGGTTCCCATGGAGGGGAGAGGTGCCCAGAAGCCTTTGATTCACCGGCCCTCGAGGAAAGGTGCTCAGCATCCTGCAGGATCAAGGGCTGCCAGGGTAACACAGAACAGTGTGCCAGTGTGCTGTGGGAGACACTGACCCCCCACTCCCACATTCTGCATGGAAGAGACAGTACTGCCAGGGTGGAGTTACAATAAAAATGATGGGAATATCAGAGGGGTCTGGAGAATAAGGGCAATAGTGAGAGCAAGGCCTTGTGCATGTGCACACATGAAATGCCCACTGACTTCACACACAATTTAACATGCCTCCTCAGTTTAATCTGTTGACCAGAGTCTCTCTCTCACACTTGTCCTGGAAACGTCATAGACAGAAGACTTATCAAAACATGCTGAGAAATGGATTACTTGAGAGCAAATTTACTCATGTCAAATCACCATGAGTCCCAAATTTCTCCAAATACATTATGCTGGCTGGCTCCTGCTGGGATTAACTTCAAGCAGTGGATTGACATGAACACTAAGGGCTCCCCTCAGATCTCTAGCATTAAAGAGCCACCTCAAAAACATCTTGCTGAGAGTTGCCTTGGCTACACAGCTGAAGGAAGTGTCTTGTGGGGGTTGAGTGGTGAGGGGATGGGGGATGTCACCAGACCTTTCCAGGGTGACCTGAGGCATGAATCATGAACCCTGCCCAGTGATCTTAAATGGGCAGCACCAGGATCCAGAAGTGCTGGCACAACTGCTGCTCCACTCCATGTCCTTGTCCTGTGTATCACCCTGGGGAGACCCAGTGTGGAGGCTCACGCTCACTGGACCAGGTGGGCCAGGTCTTAGGGGATTCCAGCATGGCGGGGTCAGGTATCCCTCTCCTTCTCACCAGCACAGCCTCCTCATACTTTTTGCTATTCCTGTCCTGATGATAAACAGAAAATATCTGTTTTTCCCTGTAAAAAAACCTCCTTATAAATGACTAGGTGGTTATCAGGCTGGCTGCCAGTGAGTTCACACAGGCCAAAGTTGACCTTTTGATCATCTCTGACCTCTGCATGCATCACGTCTTTGGGTGCTGTAGCTTCCTCTGCTCAATGCTGGAGGCTGTTTCTCCTGCCCTCAGCTGCTACATTTCAGCAATTGGGCCATCTTTTCCCATTTCAGTTCTTCTTCCACACCTTCCTGAAGGCCAGTTGTGGCTGCCTGGGCATGGAGAAGTTTGCAGGATTCCAGAGATCTCAGTGCCCCTGGCATCATCTCCTTCCACCTACGACATCAGGAACCACTGCCCTGGGAGGTGGACTGGCTGTCCTTTGCAAGTCGCAACTTCACACCTCCGCTGTGGGGAATTTGCTTGTTTGACATGGGAAAATTTGCCCTCAAGAAATCTCTCAGTGTACTATCTTAGTCTAGCCAGAAAACACAAGCCACCTCCAAGCAGAGGGGGTGAATTTGGATCCACACAGCTGGCTGAGTGTATAGATCTTGCATCTATCTCCTTCCTCACCTCCCGTTGTTTGATATGCTCACCTGGTGCATTTCATTTCTGAGCCCTCAGTGGGAGGACAGGGTAGGCTGATCTGTATGCCAGTATCTGATCTTCATGGCAAAATACGATGTGCCAGCCATAACCAGAACTCCTGCATCTAAGAGAGGTTTGTGTGTGCTGCCTGGAAACCATTCTGCCTCCAAAGACAAGAATGCTCTGTGTGTGTGCTTGCACACATTAAATGTTTATGCAGGCGTGTGTGGGCATGTGAACACGGGTACATGTGCATATGCTCACACGCATATCTTCCCTGTGCATATTAATCCTACTGCTCTGCAGCCCACATCGAGGGCCAGGTGTGTTCCAGCCCAATTCTCCACTTATGTCTGGCCTTGAATTTGCACTACTAAGTCCTTGGGTCAAAAAATGAAAAAGAGACAAAA
>WEIU01013233.1:2225-25582 GCA_013389925.1 Aegithalos caudatus | reverse complement strand
GATTCATGGTGGATCTATGCAGTTGTTGCAATGCACATATCAAGTGATTTTTATCAGATGATGTTGTCAGGATGCTCTATCCCCAAAAATATTTTGCAAAACGAGCTAGTATTAGATCACAGTGCTACTCAATTCCTCTTAATTTGTTGGCTTAAGGAATACTTGTTCTTAGAGAACAGGTTTCTGGAAGTTGTTAATCTTCACTTTGTGCCAGGTTTTCAAGGAGGATCTTTGCAGTTACCAAGGATCTGAAGTGAGTGGATAGAGAGTTTTCAGGGGGCCTACTGTACTAGCAAGGCTTTTCATAATCTGTCTCAAAATGTCACAGTGGGAATACTTCAAAATTCTTCCTTGTTTATTATCTGAGCTATTTTGAAAATCTGGTTCCATTGCTGCATAATTTGATTAATGACATGTAGAGGTTTAACAGTGGTAGAAAAATACTACCGTGAACAAACTTAAATATCTGTGCAACTTGTAACACGCCTGGGCAATTCCTTTCAATGGATCATATCTGTAACATCAAAGTAATTAATAAGTCAGAAGGATTACTCTCAAGATGAACTGTGTAAAAGATTAAATGCTCTGCTGCACACCAAGTGTACTGGATGGAGCATGGTGTTCTGATCCAGTGCACTCACTATAAGAATACTTACCACTTCTTGGCCTGACAGATTTTGGGCATTTGCAAAGGATATAACAAAATAGTTTTTGGAAGTCCATTTTATCTAAAAGCAGGGGTCATAGCTTGAGCTTGTCATGGTTCTTTACTGACTGTACTATTTTACACTGAATGTCAGATTTCATCTCTTATATCTCTATATATTTCAATATTTTGCTCAATACATGTGTGATATTCTGTTAAGAGTCAAACTCAAGAAACAAAATCTTGTCACAGTAGCCTTATTTCTCTACAGTAGGTTGAAATAGATTATTTTTGATTCTGTGACTTAGAGAATACAGTTTTGGATTGTTCTGACAAATCTCTGCCACAGTTGTGCAAATTCAGTGTGTTTAGAACTAGTGATCATCCCACTGAAAATACATCTGCCTATTCCTTGGTGTACATTCTTGTAAGAATATATGACATGACATCAATAAATCTGCTACCAGCTTGATTAGGATTTGCAAACATTGATTGAGAATGGAAAGCTTACATCTTACTTGCTAAATATAAAGAGACAAAACCCTTTACCTTATTCATTGGGAAAAATAAATGGAAACTCGTATTCTTCCCATCATTTTGAAAGACATCCTCTTGTAATAAAAAGCTTAGCAATTACTGGTCAGCTTCCCAAAGTCTTTGGTACTGCATAGCCTCTTCCAAGGTGTTTTCAAAGCATAGGTGTTGGATTGCATCCATCTGTTAGATGTCAGTTTAGTCCTGGTGCAGTCAGCTAAATTTCACAACACAGTAAAGTGGAACATGGCTGTAGATTAGGGACAAGGCTTTCCAAACTCAAAACAACTTAAAAAAAAACCCCAAAACAGCAATCAAATAAACAAAAATGTTAAGATGTGTAACAATATGAGTAAGCATTGTCTGGATCTTACATGTTACAAACTCTATTGCTAATGGATGCATAGTTGATCTAGATTGTGTTACTGAATTTGGCTGCACAATTTGTTGTCCTGACTTTCATGGAAAGTTAAATTGCAGTTTCTTGAAGCCAGATTTCCTGACTTTGATAGACAGATGATGGAAATTGGTTTAAATATTCTCTTTTTGTCTGGACAAAGATCCCTCTGAAATTGGTGAGTGACTGTCAGAGGTAAGTGTGCTCACTGCCTGTCTGAGTGTTGGTGGTAATTAATGTTTACAAAACCCTTGGAAATAAGTGATCAAAGTAATTCAAAGCACTATAATTTGTTTGAGGTATGAACATGTTCACACATCTCTCTAACCTACTCAAGTTTACAGTACAGTCATGATGGGCTGGGATTGTAGGCCAAAGGAAACTCCCTTTGGTAGAAAATACAACATGCATTTATTTTACATTTAACCTTCCATCATGCTCGAACTGTTGTCATCTCAAATACAAAAATGCAGTTCCTTGTCTAGTTTTACTGAGGTTTATTCCTAATGATATGATGGACAATTTAGAAAAGTGGGAGTAAAAATCCTTGCTGTTGCCTAGGCTACACTCTCAAATGACTGGGGAAAAAATAGAGAGGATACAGAAGTTCCTGCTCTGTGGGAAAGTGCAATTTGCACCACGGCAGAGAACACAGTAGCACTAAGCAAATGGAATACATGAAGACACAAACACCTTATTAACTGTGCTTTTTAGCAGTAGAATTAGATTCAACTTGGCTGCATTTCCAGCAAAATAGGTCACTGGTTTCTGGCTATACAGGTATTACAAATCAGCCTTATGCTGAAAGGACAAGTACAGGTTAGTGTAACTTCACTTAATGTAGCAACTTGTTGAATTTGGAGATCACGATCTAAATACCAAAAAATCTTGGTAAATATTCTTCACAATTTATTTTCAAAGAATCTATTATGTTTGTGTTTTGACACTGAAGAAAAGTAGACTGAATTATAGAAAAAGCTGCATAAAATAATTAAGTTTGGGCATTTCTTGTCCTCTGCTATTTTTTCAGTAAATAGACATTGATAAACCTGAGGGACTAAGGTGAATAATTAATGTACATGTGTATAACATTTCCAAATTATTTTATTTTGCTTTTGCATGAGATAATGCCCATTTGGAACCCGAATTAAATAAGCAAAAAACCAGGCATGACACATACTATCACAAATAATTATATTAGAATTTAGAATTATTTTTCTTCTGGAGACCTAGAGATTATGGAGATTTTTTTAGGAAAAAAAAATTATGTAGGCCTCATCTCCTTGGAGGTCCATCTTTAAAGGTGAAATGATGCATCATTTTTCTGAATAAAAACTGCTTCTTAAATACTTAGTTAACATTCACCTTTTCTTGACCTAAGACATAGAACCCTGTGGAAATGGCTGTGTTTATTATTGCAAATGAATCTGAGATCAAGATTGACTTGATCTAATAAGTGTTTATACATTTGAAAATCACCTTTCCATTTTTTTACAGATGAAAAAAACTCTTTCCAAACATAAATATCTTAAAAAAATATCACCTTGTTGAATAATATTCTACTTTTCTACTCCCTTAATTTGTAGATATCCCCACTGGCTGACTGAGATTGATCCTTATCCAATGAACAGCTCATTCCAATTGCTAAACCAGGAAATGAAGGTTGTTATTGTCCCTAGATGGAAAAAATGAGACAAGGGAGCAGAGTGTAACAGCCCTCAGTACATCCTCTATCAACTTTTGTACAGGTCCATTCACAGTGAATATCAAATGAAAGCAATAAAACTTAGGGGATCATATTAAAGAACTTAAAAATAACCTTATGAATCTCTTTTTTGATGCTATTTCAGTACCATGATTTTTGGACTGCATGTCTCTGTGGTGAGGTCAGCTTTTTCAGACTTAAAATAGTGAGATCACTCAAATGATATATCTTTTAATTCTAGAATTCATCCACTTGGTATTTTAATACAGGGAAACAAGGATGCCAGGAGACAATATAATTTGCTCGTTTTATTTTTTTGTTCATGAAACTGTTTCCATCTTTAGCTTAGGAGAATTTCTTTTGGACAAAGGGACAGTCAATCTTTAGTTACAACATCAGTGTTCATAACCATCACACTAATGTTTTTAAAGCTTGGAACAGCTAGTCTATACCCCAGAAGAGGATAAAACTCAATGTGTTGATGTCTATCCTTTGTTTCAGTTGTCACTACTCATTACACATATGGCACAGCCCATCCAGCAAAGGCTCTTCAATACCAGTAAAACCAGAAGCGTTCTATAACTGGTTCACAGAGCTGAATTACATTTGCAGGAAATGCTGAGTCCATATTTTATTTCAATTTGCATTTGTTACGTGAATTTAGCTCTGGAGGAAGATGCCCTTTTCACAGCTCTGGAAGTGTGGTTTACTGTCTCAGGAGTGAGGCTGAAGAACAAAGTCAGTAATGCTGACTTCCCAAAAGCTTTAGTTCTGGTGTAATCACTTGTAAGGTGAGAACAAATCCACCAATAAACTTGAGTTAATGCCACTATAGCAGTTTATTGATTAAAAAATAAACCAAACAGTTCTGCTTGAAAAGATGCTGCACCCTGTAGTTGTCACATGTCATACAATGGAATCTTGTGGTAAACTGCATCTGAGGTAAACAGTCCTTTATTCTAGATATGAGTATCAGACTCTGAGACAGGCTGCTGACCTCAAATCCTTTACAAAAGCAACATAATTTTTAAACTTTTTTTGACTTTTGTTTTCTTCATGTGTACTCTGTCTAAAAGACATACCATTTTGTTAAAATGAAAAAGAAAGTAATTCATTATTATATGCCACTGTAAATAAATAATTTTTGGGTATGGATGTTTACCAAGTAATAGATATTTTATGAAAGGCAGAAAAATTCTAGGGCATCCTGGCTGAGAACTAATTATTACTCTTAATAAAATGGAAGACATTTTCTTGTACATCAATAGTTTATTTTAATAGTCTTATATATCTGGAAGTGAATATAACTTTTACTGTCTTCCCTTACACTAAATCACTGAAACAATGTGTGACCCTTGACCAGCCCTGACTGTTCCTGCCTAGCCACTCCTGTGTCTTCCTTCCAGGCTGCTCATTTCATCCCAGCCTGGGAATATCTGTACCTGACCCAAGACTGCTTTAGGTGGACCTGGGTCCTGGTCATAGTTGTAGTCCTGGTTCCGTACCTTTCTAATGGACTGGATTTGCTGGATGGACTTAGGAACAACCTGCAGGCAGCTCTGTCTCCATCCCTGTTTCCAGTCCTCTTTCTCAGAATGTCTTTGAACCTGTGTTCCAGCCCTGACTCCATCTTTATTCTCTGAAAACTAGAGACTGTTGGACACATCCCTCAGATATTTTTTTACCATGGTGGTTCCAGCCTAGCAGATGTGAAAGAATGAAATACAGTCAAATTGGAGGTGTTGCGTTCTGTCAGTGCAGCACATACTTGAATTTGTCTTATCTATGTGAAGGTGTTGTGTCTCCAGCTGAGTCATCATTAAAATAATTTACGTGAACAACACTACGTGTTGTTTACCCAAGTTATGTTACTACATTGTCAATAAAGGACATTAATACAGAAGGAAAAATATTTTTTCTGTGATTCTCTTGTTGCTAGGGGATTTGGGAACAACTATTTATATCAGCAAGGCTACTTTGTATTGTTCAAAAATTCAGTTACTACAATAAATGAAGAATTCCTTTCCATGTGCTGCATTGTGTTATAAGAAGCAGCCACTATTTTTGCTTGTACTGGGTATGTCAGAGGTGTGAAGTCAATAATCAAGCTGAACAAGTAAGAAAAAAAGAATTGATTCACCTTACTTGAGATTATGACCATACAATATGACAGCATCACCTGGATTTTAATTTGAGATGGTAAAAGAAGGGATAAGACCTATATGTTTTTACAAAATTGTGATGTCATCATGATGCCCCAAAACACTATTAAGCTATGAATAACAAGAAATTTCTTTAACTGAAACATGTCTTTATACCAAACAGGATATAAGTGAACTGTGCACAATATGAAGTAATTGATTTAAAGTCAAGACCTAAACTTTTCATTGTAATTAATAGCAGACATTTCCCTTTTTAGGTTTTCCCTAATGTTAGAAGGGACAAAATCGAAGAAAAACTCTACAGAGCAGAAACAATCCACCCCTAAAATCTCTGTGAGTCAAAAAATCAGAAAGTGCCTAATAAAGGACCTAATTATTTTTCATGTTTGCTGATGTGCATCTTCATAATACGTTACATTTCAAGTTTTTCTTTCAATGGAGCTGTTCAAGATAAAGCTTCAAGAAAGTGAGAACTAGACTAACTTTTTCACCTGCCCATCAGTTTAAGCGGTCTGTGAAGCTTGATTTGAGAGTACATACATTTTGACAAAAATAACATACTTATTCCTTCCCCACCTTGGATTTTACCAATTGAATTTATCTAAGATTTTGAAATGAGAAGGGGGAAAAAAAACCCCAAAGCCTCTCAGCTAGCAGGATACTGAGCTTCTGAAGTTCGATTTTTATTTTTAATTGAATTTTAATTGATTGGTGATTGTGTTATAGAAAGAGAAATCTACTCAACAGAAAAACTACAGGAACATATTAGCAAGGAAAATAAATCAAAGTAAGGTTTTTGCCAGTGTGTGTCTACAGTGACCTGTGGTATACTCAACATGTAATTCATTCTCTGGTTTCTTTACCAAGGCTGTCAACAATGGGGACAATTATAACTAATTGTAATGGTAAATTTAATTGTCTGGATGACTGTACATTATATGGGGAGTGATGTGTTTAATGACCCTTGGTTGCTACTGACCCAACATATTTTATCCCTCACTGCTCTTATTTTTATCTGCCTATTATTGTTTTGGGTGTCATGATCCCACTGAAGCCATTTTGTCTTTCTCTAACACAATCAATGACAAAATCATCAGCAAATAAGTTCTCTCTTGTGTAATTTTAGGATGAAAGCACATCATCAGGAAAGATAACCTTTGATATTCAAGAAACAATTCCTTGGGTCTATTAGGAAAATTTTAATGTGATTTAATAGAAGCCTACCTTAATATACTTTATATATAATATTTTTTATAGAAATACTATAAAGGAAATATATTTTACCATATTATAGGCTATCCTTATAGAAGTGATAGTCTGAAGACCTTATTCAAATNTAAATCCAGTATTGGAAGATGAAGACGGAGACTCTGGATCAGACCGCAGCTCTAGGATAATGATCTCCAATGGTTACACAAATATGAAAAGTCTGAACTGAAGACATTTCAAATCAAAAGATATTGATGTGCAAGTGTTTTAGTTTAAGGGTTTTCGTCTCTGCTGTGTGACTTGAAGGTGACTTTGTGTGATGAAAGCTAGTTCAGAGGAGAGATCATTGTTTTTATATACTATTAATGGTCCTAGAAGTCTCTATGGGCAAGGAAAAAAAGAATGGGTATTTCTCCTCCTTCATTTTCACCACACTACTCTGTTATTATCATATACAATTGTTGTAACTTCCATTAATAGAAAAGTGAAATCAGAGGTCAGGATGCTCTGAACAGCTGTAACAAAGATAATTGTGAGTAATGAAGTGGATGATGTGTTTGATTATAGTGGCCAATACTGGCCCAACCAAAGTGATATTATAGAAAATCCTTATAAAAGAGACTCAGTGCAAAACATGAAGATATCTGATTCTAACAGATTCGATTCTAAGCATTCTCTGAGGGATGATATAGAACAAATCAGCAGACATGATGAGCAACGGGGAAAGGAAGAGACAAATAAAAAGTTTTAATGTGACCAAAGTCACAGACACCTCAATCATAGATGGCTTGGGTTGGAAGGGACCTTAGAGATCATCTTAAGATCATGTGCCTGGATGCCACATAAGAGATCAAGTTGCTCAGGGCCCCATCCGACCTGGCCTTGAACACTGCTGGGGATGGGACATCTACAATTTACCTGGGCACCCTGTTCCAAGCCTCACCACTCACACAATGAAGTCTTCCTAACATCCAACCTAAATCTCTCTTCTTTTAGTTTAAAATCATTACCCTCATCCAGTCACCATCTGGCCATGTAAAAAGTCATTCTTCCTTTTTGTAAAAGCCCTCTTCAAGCTCTGAACATCTGCAATAAGGTGTCAGCCAGATCCTTCTCTTCTCCAGGTTGTACAACCCCAAGTCTCTCAGCCTGTATTTGTAGTAGAGCTGCTCCATCCTTCTAATCATTTCTGTGTCCCTCTTCTGGACTCACTCCAACAGGTCCATCCATGTCTTCCTTGTCCTGAGGACCCCAGCCATGAATGCAGTACTCCAGGTGGGGTCTCACAAGAGCATTCATTCCAAATGATTTAGAGTGATCTGGATCACAACAGCTTAAATACGTTTATATGTAGCCACTTTTCCCCTCTTCTTTAAACAGCCTTAGCAGATCAAAAAGTCTTCAGTTTCATCCATGTCATAATTGTAACTGTATCCATAAAAAATCTTACCTTTATGTTTTGTAACTGGGACTTGCATTACTTCCTTACACTTTTCAAAATGTACTCTATGACTGAACACATACAAACATGATTTGCAAAAAACTTATATGTATTTCTTGCTATGAATTCCAATAACCCTAATGCCATTCCATTAGCTTTTTCTGGAAAGAAAATGTCAAAAAAATATCTTTCACAGGAAGTAAGCACAAGACCTATACACTTACAGTAAACAGATATTTAAATATTCATTAATTTTCATCCCTCACCTAACTTTAGTTGCACAGTCTAGCTTGTTGTGGATCAATGAGCTTTTAGAACAAGATGAATATGTATAATAAATGCACTACTAATATAAAAGGGATATATTCACCTTTTAATATAAATAATGGGCAAAATTTTCAAGCGGGCGTAGAACTGGGTGTAGACCTTTCAGTTTTGCTGTCTTGAGCGTCACACAGAGCTGCAGGTAAATACACACCTACAAACCTGTAGCTCTGTGCAGATGCAGAGAGCAGTCAGGCTTGTGCCACACAAAGTGACAGTGGAAGTGTGGAGGGAAGTGGGAGTTGACCCTGGGGCTGCCTCCACTGCAAGTTCAACTTTTCCACGGCGATCTTATTATCTCCATAAGGCTCATTAGCTTAGGAGTAACATTGGACAAAAGCCACTAAAGTCCTTTTGGGTCTGAGCTGATACCTCTGTGAATTGAACTGAACACTCTGGGAAGTGCAGTGCCTCAGGAAACTCCCCTTCAAGAGCCTTTGTCTCTAACAAGATGTCTGGGAGAATGCAGACCTAGAAGACTGCTGGCACCCTGGGAAAAAAATTCTTCTACTGAGCTCAATATCTTTCTTTAGATCTAATAAATGTTCAAGGTCACTGCAGGCATTCAAAATTGTTCAGAACTGAGACAGGATTTGGGCTCAAAGTCATAATGATATGTCAATGTGTTTTTAATATGCAAAATAAACACTTCAATTTTTAATTCCATCTAGTTCTTTTTGGTGAACCTTATAATTTCTTTCATAAGAAAAATTCACTTTGGTTTGAAGAAGAGAATTTTCTGATAAAAATGTCATAAGCAGGTCCATCCAACAGGCTGCTGGGTGTTTTTAAATTCTAATCAATATGTATACTGAGATATGTGGTTATTTGCAAGCAAGCCAGCTCTGTATGTCTAGGCTGCTATGAAACCTTACAGAAAATTAAACAGAAACTGGGCTCTGAGCCCAGGAAAACCAAACCACCACTGCCAAAAAACAATATACTGAAACATTATACATCTGACATAATACCAATTAGTCTTATTAGCTTTGTGTTTGCAAAAATCCTTTTTTAGCAGTGTTATTTTTTAAAGTCCCCTCAGTCTGATTCTGCTTGTAGTAAGCATGTAATTCTCTACTGTAGGTTGTCCTGTGCTGTTTCAGTGTTCAGACCTGCAGACATAACATATTATTTTGGCTTATGAAATATACCTAAAATCATGTCCCTGTTTTAGAGAAAAAATCCCATAATGTAGTTCCTCAGGAAAAAAAAAAAGGAAAAGGAAAAAAAAAGGAAAAAAAAAAAAAAAAAAAAAAAGAAAAAAAAAAAAAAAAAAAAAAAGGAAAAAAAAATATATATAGCTCATCATCCTTTCTCAAAGGAAGGTTCCAAACTGTGTGTTATCTTTTTGCGAGGTGTAAATTATTTCTTACTTCAATAATGGGTAAAGCCAGCTGCAGGCACTGCTGAGGTTGTACAGGAAAGACCATGTTATAAGTTTTGTTCAATAAATAATTATGCTCCTTTTGCATGGTTTCTTTGAGGCTTTTTATCACAAGAATGATGCCTCTGGTTCTCTCTATTCATTTGGGGTTTTTTGTCTCCTGTTTACAAATGACTGACTCACTACTGTGTGATCCTAAGGGGTGCACAATCCAACAATGGAGTGAATCAGCCAAAACAGTCATGTCCAGCTTTAAATGAGCAGACTGTGCATATTCAGAAACATCTCAGCTTCAAAAAGCAAAATGCTTACATTGTTGATTGTTAGAGCCACGGGGAGAGGCGTTTGCCTTGTGATGAAATGCTAGTGGCAAATATTTCATTAAGGATTTTTATATTTGTACCTTCTGTTTTCTGCATGCCATTGAGGAACCTTGCAGGAAGTAGGTATTTTCAGGTGCTTTTGAATAAATGGAAATAAGTATATGGAAGCAAAGTCTGTCAGAGAGTGAAATCAGATTAAATGAAAATACTGAGTCATGGTATGGCAGTGGAGGACACTGTGCTCAGAACATTATTTAAGCAGTGTTGGTGGTAGACAGGCTGGCAGGCCATGTAGGACATGGTTTGGTTTCACAGTAAAAAAAAAAAAAAAAATTATTTGTGGCAATGCTGTTCCATTCTTATTTCATCTCATCTGTATAACACATTTTGAAATTTCTGCACAGCCAAAACACAACAGAGAATGTGCAAACCTGAAATGTCTCAGTCTGGTCTCAGCAGAACATTTCAGTTTTAATTATATATTCTCCTTTCTTTTTGTTTGATTGTAACATTTGCAAGAGTTTCACATTGAAGTTACATAACTTTTCAGTGGCATAGAATGGATAGATCAATTATAGATCAGTTAATCACCGATTTATTGGCATCTCAAGATAATAGCTGGAACAAGATATGAATAGCAACATTCAAACAGGATATCAAAGTTGATTGAATAGACACACAACACTAAAGGAATATAGCACAGCAGAGACCTAATTTTCCTAGTTTCTTGCACGTTGTTGATTAACATAATGTTAAATGAACACAAGCTACTTTAAAACACTGCTTGTCTGAATGTGAAAGAAGTAATTGCAGTTTAAAAACCTGCAAAAACAGACCCAGCTTAAAAATATGTTTTGAAATCATTGAAGTTTCTTGAAATTATATTATGTGTAAGAAAATAACCATGAATTTAATAAGAAATGGCCATACATGCTGTGTAAATCGAAATTCCATCCTTTAAAGCAAGAAGAAATGCTTTTCTGATACTTATGTATTCTATTTCAAAGTCCATAACTGCATTAGTAAATTGGTGCTTTCATATACAAGGTTTTAGGAAAAGAGTGGGAGCATGACATCTGAAAATTAATTCCTGAACATTTCTGGTATGACTATAAACTGCCTCCAATTAAATCTACTGACCAATGCAAAATGATTATTCAGCTTTATATCATGACATTTCAGACACTTTGTTTTGTTTATTTCCTCTGATTCTTCTTTTATAAAAAAAAGAATGAAGAATAGTTATTCAGGGAGACACTTAAAAGAGTATAAAAATTCAATTATTTTATTACATTTTTACAGTATCCTCTCCATTGAATCAACTTAATGAAACCAGAGAACAAGTTTTTAGTCACCTCTAAATTTCTGCCTTCATTGTGCCCGCCAACACTTGGAAACTGTCATTTACCTTTGTACACCTTTTCTTCAATTACAACCAAGGCAGCTTTTTCTTCTCTCTATTATGTTTTCATTTAAAAACAAATTAATATGAAGAGTAAATTTGTTTTGTATTTTAAGAGCAAAAAATCAATTCAAGGTTTTGGTAAGGGGTACCTGCAGTTAATGTATTTTTTTTGACTCTTCATGGACATCCAGGGACCTCAGTCAATCAGTACATGCACAAACAGACCCAGCCCCTGTTATAGAGAACTTACAGCCACAGCTGACAGCAGGCAGACACTGAAAACCAACAGGGAAAGAAAGGGTTAGTGGAAGAAGTTGTGAAATGATCTTTGCTAAGACAACCTCAGCCATGGTTCAGAAATAGTGAAGCAACAGCAGCAGTTCTTGCTTACCAGACATTTCTACAGAAAGTCTTTTCTGGAGAAGATCCAGTCTTGTCTGGTTAAGCAGTCTGTAGGAGTCACATGCTGTTTCTGACTTGCCCACTGAAAGGCTGTTCCTAGCAGCTGTCCTGTGTTGTCCATCTCCCTAGCCAGGATCCCCTCACCTTCGGACTGAGCCGCAGCCCTCAGCCTCTCCTAGTTCAGGCCTGGATCTAAAAGACTTGCTTTGGCCTTTGACATGCCCATGTGTCCCCCACTGCCTCTTGGGGAACATGGTGAAACTGAAGGGCCATGTCACCTGCATATGACTGCTGTTTTGCAAGTAATTTTGTACAACAGAATGATTTTGCAGTATCTAATTGCAATCAAGCAACCAGTCAGTAATCGGTGTTTCCAAATCTGCTTTATATTCTGTCAAGCAGAGACAACTCTTTAGCAAGAGCTGCAAGGTCTTTTTGTCAAGCTAGTAAAGGTTATCTGAGGACATAGAGCAGATACTTTCATAGTTTTTACAGAATTACTTCATGAGGCCCTATTTGTGTATTAGGATATAACAGCAAGGCTCACTTTCAGCACATAAGCACGGTACAGGTGGATGTGTCAAGATTGTAACCACAGTACTCAAGCTCTAATGCCTCTAGAATCATTGCACTCATAACCCTCACAGAAGCTGTGTTTTGATGGAACTTGGTTTTATTATTTGCCAACTGCTTCCAAGTATTTCCTTTTTATTACTTATTTTTTTCTGCTGGTTGCTCAGATACTAGTGTGGTGATGTCTTTCTTTTCTAGTTGCTAGTCACAATTTGTAATTAACCTCCTGAGAAAGATTTACTAGCAAATTTGATTCATTGTGAAGGATTACATCATGACCAGGTGTCTTGAAAACCTGACGAGTTCCTTTTTCTTTTAACCTTACAAGTGCATACTCTGATGTGTTTTTATCAAACTTCCTTTTGCAGGGATCCTTTGCCAGGAGATGTAAAATCCCATGAATTCTACCTTGGGAATTTGTGTTTCTTGTTACTGCATTGAACACCATAGTCTAATAGATCTGAATTATCAAACTATTGTGGAAATGCTGCAGTTTTTCTTGCAGACCATGAATCAGATTATCTCTGCTGTTATGGGTTTAACTTGTCTTCTGTCATTTTTACAGCATTTTCTATGGTGGTGGAAAAGTAAATGTGGATAAGTACAATATTGTGGGGTTTCCCTCTCCCCTCCAAAAAGACAACATTTCTCCCTGTTGTTTTATCCCAGTGTCAACAAACTCTAATAGGAAAAGTAAGTGTAAGCTGCAGTTAAGTAGCCTGGCTCACTCTCTGGCCCAGTTTGCTGATCTACCAACACATCCTGCATCTTCTGCTCTGTCCAAACATTTCTTCTTCTAAATAAATGTGCTCACACTTTGGGGCTTTTATTTAATCAGGTTGCTTTGGTTTTTTAAAAAACATTTTATCCCAGATCAGCAATATGTTCTGTGTGAGTTTTTCTTGGTGGTGGTGTGTTTGTGTTTGCTTTTGGTTTTGGTTTTTGTTTTGTTTTGTTTTTGGTTTTTTTTTAGCACTGTAGTTTGGGGTCATCTTTTAGCCTAAACCCTCAGGCACTTCTGGCAGCAACCTGAGTTGCCTAGTCGGGCTGCCTCTGGCCAGTGCATTGCGTTCAGTTTGTAAATTTCCTCAACACTCCTGACAGGGCTTTGTCTTTGAAGAGGCATAATTCAGCCACCATTCTGTCACTCTGCTTTGTAACATTTGCCTCGATTGGATTAGTGTCTCTGCAGGTGGTCTGTCTCCAGTTAGGCTGCAATGAAATGGAAAGGAACTGAAGGCGACTGAGATCACTAATCATTTTTCAGGGGGAACAGCCACGCCAAAGTATTCTCTCTAACCAAGTAGAACTCTCTCGCAAAATCCTAGTCACAAAAGCATTATTTTTCTGCATCAAAATCTTTTGCCCTACTGTTTGATGAGCTAGTGGTAACAATTTATGTGTGTTCAGATTAGTTCTTCCACCCAGTCTATTTGAGTGCATAAGTAATGAATCACTGAATTTTCATCTATATAAGGGGAAAAAATTGTACCAAGTCACTGTCCATAGTGTAGGCTTTTTATTTTTTTTTTTATTAAGCCTGCATAAGTCTCATTAATCTGTTATACTCGAACTGTTGTAAATAGCTGACTTTCTCAAAGTCTTTCTGTCACTTCTCAAAAGTGAGGAAAAAAAGTTATTTTACAACTCTTTGAAGACATCTAAGGTACTGAAAAGTGAACTTAAACTCCATAATATTACTTCATAAGTTAAAAAATTGTGGCAGAAAAATCTCCTTCTTAAACAAAATTCTATGAAATGTGAAATCTTAAACGTAATGGGTAAAACTTGACTTAGAATACAAGTGCACAAGTCGCAAGGAGGAAATAGAATATTTCAATGGCACAATATTACCTATGATCCAAAAGTTGAATGAGTAATTCTTCAATAGTTCATTTTTCTCTCTGTTGGATCTGTTACTCTGTGTTAAATACTGCAGAAGAAATTATTAGATTTTTTTAAAAGTATTTCTTATTGCAAATGCTAAACTATCTGAAAGCTTCAAAAACATGAATTTTTATAAGAAGCCTCTGCAATAATTTTCCACCTTCATTTTACATATGGCTTCCTAAAGTAGAGAGGCTAATAAGGGCTTGGTTCTGTTTGTTAAATACAGACATTCAGAGAAACCCAACAATATCCAAGACATCTACATTTCAGTAAAAGAACCAAGATATGCTTGTCTGGACTTGTGATTCTTGCCTTGGATAATTTAAAGTGTACTAAATATATATGACCAACAGAAACTCAGTTCCTTTTATTTCAGCTGCGAACTTGAAAAATACCTATGACACAGTTTTAATGGAGCAATTTGAATCACACTGGCCCCTAATTTCTGCTCATAGCAGTTTCTGTTGCTGCTTTTTGCAGGTACAATTACTAAGAGCCATGTCCTCAAGTCTTTCAGGTGGGCATCCAGATGGGGCACTCATGGACATGTTGGCCTCTGAGCTGGACCTCAGCTGCCCCTTTGGCTCTAGCAGACTGAAGGAAGTAGCTCTCAGGACTCTGTTTAAGAGCCACATGAACCCAGGAGCACCTGAGGTCTTCAGGCTGGGCTTTGTGCGCCTTAGCAAGGAGTGGCTTCACTGAGTCTCTGCCTGGCTGGTGAGCCCTTCCTGAGCCACGTGCCTAAATTCTGTCAGGATGTGAGCAATGCTCTTCCCTGTCTGCAAAAGCACATTTCTCCAGTCTTCTCAGAAATCCTCAGAAAAGAAAGTTACTGTCATAGCCCTGAGGGCATGACCAACTCTGACCCTCCCTGCCCACACTCTGGGGCTTGCTACACTTCCCACAGCCCAGGACCCCATTCCAGCCCTCAGAGCCATCAGACCCTGCCCCAGGGATGCCCCAGTAACACTGGTCCCCATCTCCCCCACAGCTCTGGCTGTGGGCTCCACCAAACCAAGCTCCAGCCTTCATGATGCTTTCTAGCTCGCCCTTGGACCTGGCTAATGGCTGTGGACCTGCCCAGCTGTGTCCATCCCTGGTTCCCCAGAATCCTGTCTCTTCTTGTGCCCTGAGAGATACACAGTAAAACAGAGCATCTGGCCAGCTCCTCCTTTGTGTGATAAGATGCTCAAATACCATTTGTTCTAATGTCAAGAGGTTTTTGTTTGTTTGTTTCCTGATTTCACCCAGATTGACCATTGTTCAGCTCAAGGCAATAATTATCTATTTTCTTTCCATATAAAAGACATCTAGAAAAATAAGACTACTGCTGTGCCCACAGTAAGCATACAGGAAGCTGGAACCTTCCATATATTAAAATAAAGTGCTTTCTGTACACCAACTTTTTCATATAGCACTTAGTTCAGGAGTAAATAAATCATGGAGGAGTGTGTGAGTGTACATTGAAGTGGGATTTAAACATCAATTTCTAATTCTCTACAAAGGATACTTCTTTGAAACAAAATATCCTCAGTGTGTCTTATTCAAGCACCAAGTTGCCCTGTGGGAAGTGTGAGCATGAGATGAATAACCTTTTTCAGTCATCCAGTAAAAGACCTGATCACTTTTCCTTTTTATTTTAAACAGAATATCTTTGGGCGTAGGGCTGAGAAAAACCGGAGATATTTCTCTACAGCTCAAAATAATGTCCTTTTTTTTAAAAAAAAAAAAGCAGTGGGATGTAAGCCATACAAATGTCCTTAATGGCTCCTATTGACTGCCTGCTCAGAGTGCTGCCTCTCTGTGTCTTCTTTTTGGAGTTTTAGTTCCTTCTCTATATAGGAAAACTGGGTGCATGGGTATAAGATGCTGTGAAGCCTTGCATTGGAGGCAGGTGATATGAAATGATACTGTGATGATTAAATTCCACCTGTAATTTTAGCTGATAATGACACACATTGTCCTTTTTGAGACCTAAGCAGGTGCATTGAGCACCTGAGTGAGCCTCATGAGCTGTACTGCAATCCAATCATTAGGCTGTATGTGTGTCCAAGCAGCTTAATTTTGGTTGCCCTAGTGGTCTGCTCACAGACATCCTTATTTCAGCTTGTCTAATTAAAAAAATTTAATAATCCTTGAAGCAATAATTCCCTAAACAAATTTTTATGAAAGTCAAATATTTGGTGGAGGAGTACCAGACACTAACAACTCCATCGTAGTCAAGAGTGTGAAGACAATTACTTCAGAGACTTAGTAATTATGTCTGGCTATTGACAAGCAAAGACATGATGCAGTTTGGGATTTTAGTAAGGCAGAATTTTGTGCTTTAATAAAATCTTTACTGGATGAAGATTTATCCATTGTGTAGCAAAGGAAATAATTTGCACAAATGGCAGTAAAACCTGATTTACTACCCCTATCAGTGTGAGGCATAGGATGTTCAAGACTCAAGACAAACAGGACTCAGAGGCCACAGGAGGCCAAAGGTGCCCTATGCTTCATCTCAGAGCACAGGCTCCTTTAGGTGCTGAGAACTAAGGAAGGATAGGGAAGGAAGGGTTGTTTATGCTTGATGCTTGTGTAACTCATTGCAAGACTGTAATTAGTTTTCTGGGCCTGTTACAATTCAATGTTTGCTCCGGTGTTTTTTTTGGGGTTTTTTTTTTTTTTTTTTTTTTTTTTTTTTTTTTTTTTTTTTTTTTTTTTTTTTTTTTTTTTTTTTTTTTTTTTTTTTTTTTTTTTAATCTTTCTGTTATTGTTCCTTGTCACATCATTATCTTTTTTTTATTTTTATCCCCAATTTTGTTTTTTTGTTTTTTTTTTCATATTTCTTGACAGCTTCTTGCAAACTTCCAGAGCACAGGCAGGGAAACTACCAGCTGAATGACAAAGGACATTAAGGGCCGTGTGCATCTTCAGAGAGAGAGTGAGGAGGACTGATAATGCTTGATACAGAGGGATGATTCCTTTTGCAGATGCCAGCAAGTATGCTTGTATGACTAAACCCTAACATTTTCCTTGCAATAGTAACCATTTGCTCTAAAATGCAAAACTGCTCTCAAGCATGCCAGTCTATTGCTTTCATGTTAATGACTGCTACAAGGAAGGACTTAATTTTGTGATTCATAAATATCATTAAACTCTAATTTATAAACATGATCCTTTCAAGATATAAAGTAGCCAATCAGGCCAGAGCAATTAGAATTTCTACATTTTGTGTTTTTAGTATAAATTCATTATGTCTGTCTGCACATTCTCAATCTTAGGGCTGCCATTAGACAGTATTAATGAGAACATGACATTGAGCCATTCTTAGCAACAGCAGCTGTACCAACAAAATGCTCTCCTGAGGAATATTGATTTCCTTCCTTGGATGTACCTAAACAAAGGCTGGTATTGCAGACATCTTAACCTCTGTATACGCTTTAGTCTTCTGAACTTTACTACATCCATGCCTTTATTTATGAGAAAGAATTATTCTGCACTTTGACAGAGATGCATAGCTTTAATTGCTTAATTGATAGTCAGCGCATGCAGATAAGCAGGATTAACCATTTTAAAGAAAAAATGTTTTTCTAAACAGAGTAGTTCAATAATTACGTTTCTGACATTAATAAAATATAACAATATGAAGCTATGGTGGAAAAGAAAGACAAGCACAGAGCACAGAATAATATTGACCTCTTGGTAGTGAAAATTGGTCTTTTTCTCATTAAAAGTATGTATCATTTCAGTAAATGCTTCAGAGAGGAGACCAAAATGTCTGGTTGGGATTCTCAGTGCTTCCTGCAGGAGACAGTCTGTGAATTGTGCCTATGTTTAAAGATTGCTGGAGAGCTAGGCAGATATAGCAGGGAAAAATTCTTAATTCATCTAAAAAATGCACTCCATGCATTTGTCTTCCTTGCTTTTTTAACACTCCTCCCTCTGCTCACAGTGTTGCATGTACTGTTCCATTTGATAACAACTTCATGAGATTCCAAAGTACCCTGATTGTCAATGTGAATTGTCTGCTCTTCAAAAGCCTGATATATTTCTGCACAGGTATTGACAAGTAAGATTTGTAAGTGAATTACTCAATAAATGAAAAGCAGTTCAGGAGGTATCCTGAAGGGATACAACATCATCAGAGTACAGGCACTTAGGTGTGCACATACTGATATTTTTTTACTAAAACTTGAGAAAAAGTTGGTGCTTCTTGCTGAAATGAAAGAGGAGCCTATTACAAACTCAAAGTGTGAAAAAAAGATCAAATTGAGAAGTGTCTGCCAAAGCAAACATCTAGGATGATAATCTTGGGCTATGTTTCATAGTTGTACAGGGGGCATTCTTATTGAATTTCATGTTCTGAGTTGCTGTTGTCCAAAAAGACCCACTTGAGCAGCAGTTTAAATATACAATCAGCAGGAACACCACTGCTAGAGGGAGGGCATGAAGAAAGCTGTGCTACCTGCCAGATGCACTGGACAAGATGGATGTAGGGAGGACAAAGTACAGGACAAGTGTCTCTGCCACTGGTTAAAGTTAAATGTTCAGTACTTCAGCACAGGTAATGCAGACTCAAAGGGGTCACTCCAGTGCTAGGAGATTCAGTAAGGTTTGTGGTGGATACTGCTAAATTGGTATCTTTGCTTTTGTTTTGTTAAAAAATGCCTTTCTCTACCCAAAAGCTATGGTAAATTGCTGGGAAGGAGATTGAGAGTTTTTCCACTTGGCATCTTGCTGGATTGCGTGGAGCCTTTTTAAGGAAAGGAGTGACTAACCCTCCAAAGCAAGCAAATGTGCATAGCTGAGGGGCACCTTTGCTGAGAGTGAAGTAGGGCAGGCAAAGCATGTGAAACACAACAAAGAACCAGGAGCCTGCAGCAGAGTATACAGAGGAAGACAGCTGGGGAAAGTAGGGAGCAGAAGAAGCCAGGCCCCAGGGTTCATGAGATTTTTTTTTTTCCCAGCAGACCCAAAGGGGGAATGTGCAAACTTCAACACTGTGCAAATCTCAGTCTCACCTAAAAAGCAACCAAGTTATTGAACTAGGATCAGGCCTAGAGCCAAAGGATCTCACTACAAGGACAGAGTGGATAGGGGGGAGGAATTATTTATAAAACATTTTTATTTATAATCTGTCTCATTCTCAGTTTGCTCTCTTTTAAAAGTTTATTCTTGTTCATGTTCTTGTTCATGTGATGCAGTCTGGCTCTAGAGCTTGCATAGCATGGCATGGCTCTGGGGACACATGCTCTGAGAAATAGGTGCTGACAGACCCACCTCAGGGTACTGGCAAACTTGGGGTCCCTTCGCAGCTATGCAATCCTAAGTGACATCCTAGCAGGCTGGCTTCTGCTTCAGAAGGATCAGGATATCAGATGAGAAAACAAAACACTAATTTTGTTAAGGTTCTATGTGCATGTTACTGGGCTTGCAAATTGTTGCTAATTCAATCATATGATTACTTAGATTTGATGTGAAACATTATATTATTCTTCTTTATGTGTCTCCTATCAGAGTCTCTTTTGCATAACACTCTTAGTCTCCTATCAGTATATTATAGATATATCTATTTAAAATAGAGGTTCAAGATTGAATTTTAAATAATTGCCTTCTGGGAATTGAGTCTGGGCCCATTTTTATTTTCTTTCAATATCAGGGCATCTTTTAACACCACTGTGCATTCGTTTAGGAACAGAAGTTTATTATTCTGAAATTTCAAAGCTGGAAGTATATGATCATTTATACATTACTTTATTAATGAATAAAATACTGTCTCTGACATTAGATATTGAATTGCCAAGAATAAGCTTATGTTGTAAGAGCCTTATGAATTTTTTTTTTTTCAGTAAAGTACTTAAAATGTTCAACACATTCCACCTCTTTGTCTTTGGAGTAATCTACAGTATAAAGTTGTGTGATGTCTTGTGTTTTCCTGCCTCTTTGACCACAGAATAGCTTTTGGAAATTCTTTCCTTACAGTTTTCAATGCATGATTTGCAGCAGTTACTCCAATTTCAGTTTAGTTATCTGCTCTCTGAGACACAAAAGTGACTAAAAGTAGTGCACACGTAATTTTCAGTTTTGAGAACAGTGTAATGAGATGGGTCTATTAAGAAGATAAATAAGATGAACATCAGTAGGAGTAAAAATATCTGGTGGCTCTGTTACAATTCATCAATTTGAAATAAAGTCCTGTGAATCACAGATATGAATTTCCACTAATTTTAAACTACATTACATGCTTACCAGCCCATTTACCCAAATATCTGTGCAATAAACCTCTCAAACTGAACAAAACCTCCAAAAATAAAAAGACCTATCAAAACCTCTTATGAGATCACTTTTTCCCTCCAGCAATCAATCAGGGAATAAGATGACCAGTGGATGGGGTTAGCACAACATAATGGCATGCCCTAGGCCACTAAATAAATGCAGCAATTAATGGATGTTGTATTTTCTGATCAAGAAGCTCTGGGCCCCATCTCTGCTCGTGTGTTGAACCCAGTGGTAGACATCATGCGTGGCAGTGATATCTGAGACACCCTGAGCACATCATGTTTTGTTAAAACATATATTCCTTGTTGATTTATCTGTATTTCTGTATTACAAAGCCTAATTGGGACAGACTAAAAGCTCTGTGCTGTGCTCTCTAAATTAATATTTCCGTAAAGTCAAAGATCCTAAAATTAACAGTTTTCCCCATGCTACAAGCCTTTAGATGTTTTTATTCTCCCTGCTTACAAGTGAGATGAGTCTATACAAGATCAATCCTCTAAACCCAAGAGGTATACTTGTGTAATCTGAAGTAATTACTACACATTTTCAAGGACATCTCAT
The DNA here is from genome assembly GCA_013389925.1 of Aegithalos caudatus. Lineage (NCBI taxonomy): Eukaryota > Metazoa > Chordata > Aves > Passeriformes > Aegithalidae > Aegithalos > Aegithalos caudatus. The sequence goes on along the minus strand of WEIU01013233.1, from coordinate 4,362 downwards.
CCACAGCGGAGTGGGACCATTGCCTGAAATATGTTCCACTTTTTTGGTCATGATAAAGTTCCTGATCAAACCATTTCTGTACCTGTAATCTGTACTATTCAAGAAATCAATATTTTTCATTAAAGTAAAATCATTAATTCCTTTTATATAGAGGAGTTCTGAAATATGTCATAGGGTTTTACCCAATGAAAATTAAAATGTAAGATTTGCATCCCTTTAAGGTCTCTTTGAATCCAGCTTTCTAGTCCTGTGATGGACATTTTTGGTAACTCTGAGAACTGACAATGTTAGGTATTTCACTGAAATAATTTTGTCTGTTTCAGCTTTTACCTTTTCCAGCATTTAAAACATACAGTAAAATATTTAAGAAAATTATACTGTGATATTGTTTTTCATTAGAGTACTGTGTGCTCTGAAGCGTATTTTGGATACTTCTACAGATCAAAAGCATGAACTCTGCAGTAACTCTCATTTTACTTTGAAATATGTGAAATCATCTCATGAAATATTGAAAGGGTTGTCTGTTCTGGAGACTATGTATATAGATAATCAACTCTCTGTTTTACTCTACAGTCAGTTCATTTTTTTCTCTTCTTTCTTTTCCTAATCCTTCTAGTTCTCCACTCAAATATAGCCTATTTGCCTATGAGTAATCTCCATTCTGTAGGCTGCTAAACTGCTTGCTTCTTCTCTCCTTAAAACTGCACAAATCTATAAATAAATATTTCTATTTCTGTGCTTGGGAGTTTCCATACTGGACCAGATATGCCTGAATGGCCCATTTTATAGAGCTGCCAGCTCTTCAGAGGACAGGAATCCCCCAGCACATAGGCAGAGTATAGGTTATCTGCCCTTCTCCTCCCAATTAAAACTTTGCAGGCCCTTTCTAGTGGTTAGGAAAGGGAGAAAAACCTGTAAACCCTTTCTAACATTCACATATATCCACTCCAGTAATTTGTGTATATATATAAGCAACTCAAGTATGTTACTCTATGGTACTCCTGTTCCATCTCTTCCAAAAGTACATACTGTGTTTCTAGTATATAATGTCAAAGCTATAGAGCAGCATGAGAAATTATAAATTTTTAGACCTGTGGCAACAGTTATTTCATTTTTCACAGGAAAATGCTGTTGATCATCTTCAAATAAAGTGCAAAGCTTCCTTCCCAAGGCTGAAAAATCAGTATATTAGGTTGTTCTTCCTCCTCTCTGTCAAACAGGTTCTTACCTCCAATCATAGGTCTCCTGTCATAAACGTCATCCCATGGTGAGTGAAACTAAAAACGACTAAGGGTGCCTCTGGAAAGAAGATGTTTTTTCTGGGGTGTTAGTGAAACACCGGTTGCTACGTTTTCTAGTAGTATATAGATAACCTAGTTTCATACNATTCAGATAGCAGGCAAGGTGGGAGGAATGAGAATTGGGCCAGGAAAAAAATTTGCAGACAGATACATGGAAAAAAATTGCCAATCCACAAAAGCACATTCATGCTTCTGATAACAATATTATAAATATCTCTGAGAAGTTGGTCACTTTCTAACTCAGACCACGGATATTTTTCAAGGTTTTTTTTTTTTTTTTTTTTTTTTTTTTTTTTTTTTTTTTTTTTTTTTTTTTTTTTTTTTTTTTTGTTTTGTTTTTTTTTTTTGTTTTGTTTTGTTTTGTGTGTGTGTGTGTGTATGTGTACTTGTTTATTTGGGATTTTTTTTTAAGGGAACCCTTAGAAAAAACACCAGAAAATGTTGCTGTCTAGGATCTTCAACTTTCATGTTCTATGGTCTTCTTCAGCCACCTTTGGACCCTAAGTACATGAATTGGAGAATATAATAGATAAAAGAGTGCTAGACCTGATCTGATCCATTTTTTATGCAATTGTATTTCACTTTGAGTGACTTCTTGTAGACTGATTGAGGTCTTGGAAGAAATATATATCTGCAGAGGAAGCTGAGGGTTTTGGATCTGAATGTGTAGCTTCTAAGAGATGAACTGGTAGTTATATATCTTGTTATTAAAAATATGAAGAATAGTCTTGCTCAGTGGATAGTTCTAACATTTAACTCACATGAGCTTTTTTAAAAAATCATTTCTTCATAATTTGGACTTACACATTGAAAACAATATGACAGAGAAAATCTGT